>JAOPUL010003388.1:58054035-58066787 GCA_027564515.1 Octopus rubescens | reverse complement strand
CTACCAAATCCACTCACAAGGCTTTGAGTGGATTTGGTAGACGGAAACTGAAAGAAGCCCGTCGTGTATGTATGTATGTAGATAAAAAAGAAACATGACCCTCCAGCATGTAATGAAAGTATTCCCTACCATGATGGGCAACTAGCTATTCTCTTCTGAGAGTGTTGTCTTTGGTTTTTGCTGATTGTGAACATCTGGAGAAAAAGGAGTGGCTACTAGACTTCATCCACCATCCCATTCCAGTACCTGATGCAGCTAACATGTATAATGATGCTTCTGCTCCTGGGCTAACAAGTAACCTAGGCCAACCTGCTGTATACTTTCCTGAAAGAGGTGAGCTCATTCACATCAAGTTTGATTCTTCTTTCTGCTCCTGAGCATGTTGGTGAATGGTTGTGTAGCATCAGCACACTTGGGAATTAAATTCTTTCAACTCGTGCAGTGATGTGGGAAATTCTTGGATGGCTGTCATGTTCTCCTTTAATGGTTGGAGTCCATCTTTGTTGACCATAAGGTTGGGGCAAGTCAAAGATGCCACGACAAACACATTCACCAGGACTGATGACCATGTGGTTGATTGTTGGAGTAAACAATATTCATACTTGTCTTCTAATGAGCTTATGACAAGTAGATAATCAAGGTGGGCATAGGGTGATGGGTAAACTTTGGATGACATCATCAATCTCTGAAAAGCCTGTGCTGTGTTAAGGCCATATGGCTACTGCTTTGTGCATGTTATTCAGCTCCACAAAGATCTGGTTGCACACACAAGACATTTTTGAAAAAAATCATTGTACTATCTAGTGAGAGAAAAACTCTGAGATATCCAGTAATGAAGGTGTTTGTGTTAAGTGTGATATTCACTGTAAGAACGCCATTTACTTGGTGCCTTTTTGAAAGCTATATATACGTGATCAGTTGCTGGGTGGGGATTATTTCAGGGCCAATGATATGATTAAACTCAGACCTTGCAATGTTCCTCCAGTCTGGATTGGGGCATTGTGATTTGATATTAGTGGTCTTCACATCTGCATTTGCTATTTCACTGTTGCTATAGGTTGAATATGCAATATCTGGGTATTGGCAAAGAAGGGCGCTGTATCTTGTTGAAATTGTCCCCATTAACACTAGGTTGGCTTAGGGCTGTATTTGTGGTACCTTGTACAGAACACTTCTCATAGAGTCATTAAGCTGATGCTACTAAACCATTAACAGATTAAAGTGATAAAGGAAATTGGCTCCATTTATGGGGGTAAGGAACTCTACAATGATGAATACCCATCTAGAAAACTCTTGGTAGTGTGCCAAATCAAGTTTAAGGATCTCTCACAGTGTGGTAATGGAAAAGTGGTTAACAGCCTCAGAAATGGTTGTTTCTTACCATTATAGTTGAACAGGCAGTAGGATGGTCACTTCTGCTCTATTGTTTGTAATGTATGCTGCTCTTCCTCTTGGTTACATAAAATGGACAGCTGGTTGAACAAGGATGTCTTTAGTGAACAGGAGCTGATGCAATTACAAGCACAGCTACCATAATAAATAATTGGTATTAAATCATTGAATTTATGTTAACATGCCAGCATTGGTGGTAAAATGGACCTTTTGACAGTTTAGATCAAATTTAGAAGCCAGGAAGCACAATTTAATTTTAGGTGTTCTGTTATTTCTTTAATTCCATAAATAAATAATTTATCAGTTCTTGAGATATCTAAAGCCATTTTACATAATGGTTTTAAATTTTGGCACATTGTCAGCAATTTCAGGGAAATTGTAAGTTGATTACATTGATGCCAGTGCCTAACTAGTACTTATTTTATCCACTGTGAAAGGATGGAAGGCAAAGTCAACCCCAGCAGTATTTGAACTCTGAATGTAAAGCTGAAAGAAATGCTGCTAAGCATTTTGCCTGACATGGTAACGACTCTGCCAGCTTGCTGCGTTACATAATGAACAGTAAGAAGCAACTATAAAAATATAATTTTGTACTTCTAATAGTGTGGATAGTAAATTGTGCATATCTTGCTTTTTAAACTCTTTGGATTTCATCTGTAATTTTTTTTTATCACATACCTCTTTTAGACAATGTATCTTTGTGAAAAGAAGAAAAATACTTTCTGAATTGTAAAAGAAATTCTCTTTGAAACCCTGTGGTTTCAGGTTCATTCCCATTGTATGGGATTTTGGACAAGTGTCTTCTATTATAGCCCATAGACTGACCAAAGCTTTGTTATTGGATTTAGTTGATGTCAACTGAAAGTGCCCATTGTGTGTGTGTGTCATGTCTTTTTGTTTTACACGACATGCTAATTGTAAGAAGACATCACTGTCATACAAGTGGTGTCATTTGCTTGCAGTCTTTCATGGAGACATGCCCTGCCATTGTGCTGTTCATGTTCAAAGAACTAGGAGAATGCTATCTTGCTTGGGAACAGGTGAGAGTTGGCAAAATGAATTTCAGCTGTAGATCTGCATCTATGAATTTTGACTCATGCAAACAGTGGAAAGTGGACATTAAAATGATGATTATATTGGAGTGTGGAATCTGTAGATAGACAATTAAAATGAAAGCACTATCACTTAGTTTAGTTTTGCTTCTTAGTGCTCAATATAATGTAAAATATCTGTACTAACTTCAAAAAGGGTACATATATTTTGGGGATTAAAAAAATGATAAAACTCATAAAATTTAAATTCTGCAATTTTTACTACCTAAAATTTATTAGAAATTGAATTTAAAAATTGCTTCTTTGTGTTTCTTACATTTTACCACAACCTGTATTCCAATGGTAATACTTTCATTAATATAAATTTTTTTCATTTTAGATGCTCCATGGTGTGGTCATTGCAAAGCCCTTGCTCCTGAATATGTAAAGGCAGCTGCAGAGTTTAAAGATGATGAAAACTGTTACTTAGGGAAAGTTGATGCTACTGTTGAAGTGGATTTGGCTGAGAAATATGAAGTTCGAGGCTACCCAACTATCAAATTCTTCAAGGAAGGGAAAATATATGACTATTCCGGTATTTTATTTTTTTAATATTTGTATTAATTTCATATAACTGAACACAGACTCAAAAGTTACTTAATTCATTTAACTTGACATATTAGCAAGATCTCTATACAATATATTAACCATGCTAGTTATGAATATTTGAAATTAGCACCTCTTAATATTTATCTATAAATATATATACATTATATCTATTTTTCCCTACTAGCATGAGTTAGATGTATATAGTATTGAGGCATTGTTTTGCAGCTAGATATCCTGCCTGTTGCTAATCATTACCTGTTTTTCAAGTAAAGGATCACTTATATCAGTCTTTGAAAGCAGGGAGTGAGCAAACAATTCAATGGCAGAAGTGATAACAGTACACTGCTTGAAGTGAGCAACTTTCTTCAGTTTTTTTTCTTTATTTTTGTAGATTAGGCCTACCAAAATTGGGGTGCACCTGATATGCCCAAAAATACGGTATATTAGCCAGTCACAAGACCGACTGCCTCAAAATCTTTGTGTCGACCTTCCTATGAAGCATGTTGTTGAAAAACTAATATTATTACAATATGTACAGGAAGGCTATCATGATTTAAAAACAAATGTATAGCCACTAAATGTATCTACAACCTTAAAAATAAATATTTGAACATAAAAATATTAAAAAAGATTTCAAACAAAACAAACTTGATATTGTTCTGTAAGACTATATCATAGTTGTTAAAACAAATGCAAGAAATACATCTATGGTGAATCAATGTAGAGTCTGTAGCTTTTATTTTGTTTATAGGTTTCATTAATATTTATCAGCTGTGCTCAGTTAAGGAGGAGGGTCTCTAATTAGTAAAAAAATATGTAAAACGTTTATTTAAAATGTTCTATTTAGACCCATTTGAAGAAATAGAGTATTCACACACACACACACACACACACACACACACACACACACACACAACAGGTTTCTTAATAGTCTCTGCAATAGTATGAAGATACTTGCCCAAGGTATTGCTCAGTGAGATAAAACTGGAGACCACATGCAATAAAGCAAACTCTCCATTTAGTCATGTCTGCACTACTTAGTTATCCAACAAAATTGGTGAAGCCTTATAGTTAACCTGTGTAACTAGGTATTAACAGTATAGTTACTAAAGTGAGGCAGTTATTTCAGTTAATTTTTTCTTATTTCGCAATGATCACTTTTCTCTTGAGCCTTAGGTGGAAATATCTATTAGCAAATTCAATTCTTTTTTTAGGGTTCTCTCAAAAACTACCATTGAGTTAGTTAAAAATTAAGATACGGTTTCTTTGAAGATAATCAACTGATAATCAACTTGAAGATAATCTACTGACATTTGATGTTAGTTTGATTTATAACTGTTTGACATTTTTAAATATAGATTTATATTTTAGAAGCTTTCTCTCTGCTTAATTTCAAATGAATTAAAGTGTTAGTGTTACTACAAATAAATATAACTATTGGCAACACTGTTTCTCTGTACATACAAATGACATACTGTATGATATGTATGTACAAGCCATGATAATCTTGGGCAGAGGATACAAAAGATCTGCACGTTAGAAAGGGATAAGCTGACTATGGCTTATAGAGTGTAGTTGAAGCACAAATGAATTGTTGAGATGGTTGGTCAGCAAAAGTATTTATTGATTGATGTTTTGCACTAAGTCAGTCCTGAATGATCAATAGCTTTCCAGTGATGACCATCCTGCCCTTTTAGAGGCATCTAGAAATATATTATTCAATGATGTGTTGAGGCTTTTGCTAAGAATATTAACAAATGTGCGATAAATGGCTTCAGTTGCATAAGAAACTTGGTTTTTATATAAAAATAAATGAAAAAATAATGGTTTCAAATTTTGGCACAAGGCCAGCAATTTCGGAGGGGTGGTGGGACAGTCGATTACATTGACTCCAGTATTCAACTGGTACTTATTTTATTGACCCCCAAAAGGATGAAAGACAAAGTAGACCTCGGCAGTGTTTCAACTCAGAACATAAAGACAGACGAAATGCTGTGAAGCATTTTGCCTGGTGTGTTAATGATTCTGCCAGCACCCCACCTTAATAATAATTTAGTCCATAGGTTGGGGGAGGGGCAGTGTCCATGACCTTTGCAGGTCTTCCCAAACTGGTGAGACATGCAACCAATTCTTAGCCTGAGCATCTATAGGAAAAGCATGAACATGCTGACCTGAATACTCCAAAAGGCATCTATTGGTCATTGTTTTATTTTTTTACTCTGCTGTATTTAACACAATAGTTTTATAAATTTATTTTAATTCTTTAAAGACAAAGTCATCAGCCTTTGAAAGCTTCTCCATTAAAGATGAAACCATTTTTTTATGAAATACAAAAAGAATGCTAAATATTTTATAAAAAATATTCTTGTAAAGAATATTCTTGTCTAGCCCAAATGTGATCATCTCATAAAGGTTATGTGACATATTCAAAATGATGATTATTTTGTGACTCTTTTCATTTTTCTACCTATTTTTATAAATTGTAATTTCTTTCACATTGCTGCGTAAAGTCTTAAACATCCATCAGTTACATTAATTGTTTGAAGCAGTTTATTTATAGTTGAGTCCTTTTAATAATATTAACCACCATTTTATTGTACAACACTTGTGGTAACCTTTTAAGGCAGGCCTCTCTGAAGTAACAACAATCTGTCTTATCACAATATGATACAATACCAGTCACAGTATTTGAACTTGTGACATTTTAAATAAACTTGAATATTCAGAAACTTTGCTTCACATTGATTTCCTACTTCTGTGCAAAACCCCTCTGATTTATTAGTAGGGGAAGAAAAATAATGTGCATGTGCTTCTTAAGGATACTATCAGTATAAGTGAAGTGCTGACTTGGTTTTGTTTGAAGCTTAGCTGCATTCTATGTAATTTAAGTCAACTGATAAGGGATCTTGTACATGGTTGCTCAGTTTATTAGAAATTGTAAAATCTTATCACAAACCATCATCTAGATTAGTTGATCACAGCTGGAATGCTTTTGATGATAAACCTGCTCACCTGGGGCTTAACTTAATTGGGAGTTATTGCTATCAAAGAAATAAACTTTTATTGTGGTTGCAATTTTGCAGATCTATCCAACTTGTCTGTATAAAAATGCAAATGATAGGTCATTACTATTAATTCTAAGCAATTATTACTTATTTTTGCTACAGCATGGTTTTTTTCTATCTTTTAATATTCATAATTTGCAAGTATTTTGGATTCTTAACTTGTCTTCGGTTTAAATTTAATTTAGAGATTGAGTCCTTGGTGCTTTAACTATCACAAAAGGGCATTAAAACTATAAAATTAGAAATACTATGATCTTTGCTTCCTTTGAAAGTCTCATCTTAATTCTCAAAATATGATTTTAAAATATGAATTATAAAATGCCTTGTTTTAATGTTAAATTCAATTTTCAGAGGGACGTACTGCTGGAGACATGGTAGCTTGGATTAAAAAAAAGACTGGCCCTCCTGCTGTTACACTAAATTCTGTTGGTGAGGCTAAAGCTCTTGTTAATAAAGAGGATGTTGTTGTTGTAGGATTTTTCCAGGTAATGTTTACTTTTTACTCTTTCCACTGTTCTGTTGATTGTATTTATAAATTTCATGAAAGAATTATCTCCTTATCTTTACCCTCTTTGACTGGAGGTTAAACATTATTGGAGGCATTCAGTATGGTCAATGCTCAGTTTAACTGATGCAGGGTGTTAAATGGAATGGAAAATGTAAAGTATTGCTGATAAATGCAGTTCTGAGGAAATGGGGTTATGAAGAGGTTCATGTTTTTAGTGGAATTTGACAGAACAGGTGACTGTATAAGCAGTAAAAGAAGGGTTACTAATTGTAATGTTTGTGAGAGAAGGTTTCTTTCCAGAAAAATATTAACTAGTTTACAGCAGCAAGTGTTTTTTTTGTTTTTTTTCATATTGAGAACTGCATAATCATAAGCTTATATAATTTAGTATAATGGACAATTGTTTTTATAAATGTTTGCAATGTTTAATTTATTACAATCGTTTTGTATTGAGTATCATTGTGGTGAGATATTAAATATATTCCATTCTTATAAGTTGCATAAAATATGTACAAGAAGGATAATTACTGTGAAAATTGGTGTCCTTATTATTCAAATATATTTCAATGATTCCTCACCCTGTCAATGCTTAAAGTTATTAAGATTTGAATATTAAAATATTTGACTTAAAGTAATAAATTAAAATTAGACAATTGCATGTGACTAAGAAATAAATTTAAAGTGAAGCAAACTTAGGAATACATGACATTAATACTTCTAAATTTAGCAGATATTTAATTTTTTTTTAGTTTTTTTTATTGCTAGAGCTTTAATCTTAAATACAATTTTATAAAACTATTGATTGATTAAAGATTGTTTTCTTGAACTTTGAGAGAGTGTGATTTGTGATAATATAAGTAAAGTTCAGATATAAGTAAAGAACTAGTTAAGGAGGACTAACAGATTTTGATTTTTTTTTTTATCAGCTGGATAAGATATTTTAAATGTTCAAACACTCTGCGCTTGTAAAACTTCAAATTATCATGCTTCAGTTTAAGTTAAATTGAAATATATCATTGACAAATTCTGCCTTAATTTAT
Organism: Octopus rubescens; assembly: GCA_027564515.1. NCBI lineage: Eukaryota > Metazoa > Mollusca > Cephalopoda > Octopoda > Octopodidae > Octopus > Octopus rubescens. The sequence goes on along the minus strand of JAOPUL010003388.1, from coordinate 58,059,142 downwards.
TTCATTGCTGGTAGTTATAAAAAGTATTTCTAGTTAATCCTTTCAACATTTAGAAAAATAATTCTTATCTCAAGAACCTATATATCTAGTACTTAATTCAGATTTTTGTAGCATTTGGATACTAGGTCTATCTATGATTGGCCAACTCTCCGAAGATATAGTATTAGCGTTATTTTACATCTGCTTTCCATCCAGACAGGGATGGTTCAACAGAATTTGACGGGTTGGAGAACCACATCTAGCTTTAATGTCTGTTTTGGTCATGTTTCAGTGGCTGGATGCCTTTTTATTACCAACCACTTTATAGAGTATTTGGTGCTTTCTTTTCATGGCACCAGCACTATAAAAGTTGACTTGCCCTTGGTAAGACTGCATTGTCTCTGCTTGATTCACAACCACTTAACTGAGTGTGCTGGGAACTTTTTATCATGGTGCCAGCACTAGTGAGGTCACTTTGGAACTTGCAAGGTGTAATAGATAATAGGAGAAAGTGATAACTTTAGGCAAGGTGTTAAGAGAAGTTAAAGTATGATAAAAGCAGATTTATTGTCATGAGGGTGGTAGCAGAGAGTAACAAAGAACAGTTTTGGGGAAGGGAAAGAGTAATGTCATGGTTAGTGTGAAAGAGAGGACAGTGGTAAGGATGATGGGGTAGGTGTAGTAGGAGGGACCCAGTGCTAAACTCTGCAGATTTGGATTCATTAATAGTTCATTGTTTATACATTCAGTGATTTTGTTAGGAATGAAGGCATTTGCTGAAGGTTTTGAGGACATTTGGTTGAAACAAGTTTACTTATGGGAATGTTTATAATAATTTAAGGCTGAATGGTTTCATTTTGAAAATAAATACTCATTAAAAAAGATATCCAATATTTTGTAGGAAGTGCGATATGAGGAATTCTTGCAGTATTTAAAACTCTTGTATCAAACTTGATCTGTTAATGATTGCCAATCTAGTGTCAGTATCACTGTAAAAGGTTTTAAATGCGTAGTTTAGGTTTAGTAAAATTTTCTCATTTTGTGAAAAGATGCAAATTCATTTTTTTTTATGATTTGGGAATAAAACCAAATGAGAAAAATTTCATGTGTAAAATTGACTTTAAAACCACCAACTTGTAAAATCAATTGAAAATATTAAAAGAACAATTGTTTACAATATTACAAAATTCTGAACTTGCAGCTATTACTCATGGTTTAGCATTAAAACTGGAAATTCAGTAAATGAATTGAAATGATCAGAAATAGATTTTTTTTCTAATTATCCAGTTTTAATGTATTAAAAAATCAGTATTACATATAATATGACTTTTTTTTTTCTATCCAATTCATTTCAAAATCATTTCATCCTGATAATGATTTGGACATAGTTTCAAATTTAGTTATTTGAATTGGAATATTTACATTTGTTTTATTGTTAACTGTCTTCCTCCATTATAGATATTATATTTTGTGGTGCATGCAATGTCTAAGTCTACCTTGGACATCTCTATTACCACTACAAAAACTGCTGGACATCTAATATGATGGAATATTTCTGCCATTATTATCATAGTTCATAGACTTTAACACAACATGACTATGCTATATAGTTTTACAAAGTCGAACAACTGAAATGTGCAGTAAGTAACTGTTGGTTACTCACTGGATTATTCCTATGTATTATTACTGTTATAAGTCTGATTAAAACCAAGGCTGACTGGAACTACTCAACAACACCATTTTGTGGTACTGATAACTAAATTTTTAATTAGATGTATTTATAAAAGGTTATCAGTTGATTTCAAAGTTGGAACACCTAACTTCTAACTCAAGAATATAGCATCTTAATAATTCAGCCACTATTTACTAAATCTGTATATCCAAATTAATATGAAAAACAGATCTATTTATATAAATGATTGCAGTAAACTAATGATTCACCATTGGACTAATAATTTCATAGTTGATTTGTTTCGTATTTAAGAACACCATAAATTAGGAAACATTTACCCTTTGCTGGCTATCAAGGATAAAATATATACAAACAAGAACTTCATATTTGCAAAATAATTTGAAATAGCAGTGGAGATACTTTAATTAAGAGTACTAAAGTAAATGCTGTACTTTGTCTAGTTGAATATTTCATTCATTTGGGTCCCTTCTAGGACCAGTAAAATTGTACTCGTAATAAATATGAACGAACTATATCCTTTTGTCTAGAAATTGGCTTTTAGCCTATTCAGAAGAAATCAATATGATTTATTTTAGTTTCCTAATCAAATTCCATTTGAACTAAATGAGATATTGGCTAAATTTAAAATGGCCAATCCATTGGGTATGTTACATTCCATTTTATATTTCAAACCTGCAAGGTATTTGCAGTTGTGAGTTGTTCCTTCTTGAACAAACAAACCAAATGTAAAATATGAGCAGTAAGTCTTTTGAAAATAAGTAAATTTTTTTTTTTTTGTCATATCGGGACGATTTACATTTTTTTAAAGTGTTTTACCATTGAATTTTTGGAGCAATTGTTTTTAATTATGGATGGCAGAATCTTTAGCTTGTTGGACAAAATACTTAACGGCATTTCTGCCTTTTACATTCTGAGTTCAAATTCTGCTGAGGTCGACTATCTTTCATCCTTTTGGGATGGATAAAATAAGTAGCATTTGAGCACTAAGTTTGATGCAAATTTCAGGCCTTATGCCTAAAGTAGAAAGAAGAAAAAAATTATGACTTCTTTAATGTCTACTGTTGGATATGGCTCCTGTCTGTCTGTTAGTTAGACAAATCGACCCCAGTATTTATTTTTAAGTCTGGTACTTATTCTATCAAAATCTTTTGCTCAACTGCTAAGTTACAGTAACGTAAGAAACCAACAGAGATTGTCAAGTAGGGCAGGGGAAGAAACAAACTCATCCTCATGTGCGCGCACACACATACATGCATACATACCCACACATATTTAAAAAATATATTCACATTAAGATAAGTACTGTGTATTTTGTTTGGTTATAGTACTGTCTGTGTTTATTCTCTAAATTATAACTGGGTTTCATTGTGCCTTTATTCAAGAGATTGTTAATATTTCTAAAGTAAATTTTGAAAGGTCACTTACTGTATTAATTAACTTTAGATTTATTTTAATTTTAGTTGGGTCATGTTCACTTACACACACACACACACACACAAATGAGATGTCAATAAGACATAACAGGTACAATAGTCGAATTCCCAAAAGGAATGCAAAAAATTTAACACACAAATTGTGGTTTGAGGGTGTCAAGAGGACACAGGTATTGCTAGAAGACGAAGTTAAAACTCTCCGTCACCTGTTTATATATATATTATATGTCTCTAACTTAAGTAATACACGAACGTATACATAAACGAAGGTTTACAGGGTCATGTTACTATCGGGGAATTTTCCCATTATGCACCGTATTCTGGCTATTTTAAGAATAGAAAATCGTATTCAACTTATAAAAAATTCCTTTTCTAATAATTAAAATATCGTCTCTTTAAAGAAAGCTCAAATATAGATATTTGAAGTACAAACAACTTGTCTTTTTAAAATCATATTCATTGAGAAATCCGTTTTATGACTTGTATTGCTCCGCAAAGAAATCACTGAAAAATTTTATCGAATTTATCGAATGATAAAGATAGTTTATGTCGATTTACGCTTCAAGGTCAGTCTGCAATGAGTTGGCCAACCTTCCAACTAAACGAACTAAAGCTATGTAGATTCTGGAGAAACTTTTTTATTTTTTGTTGAGTAATCACTTGCTTTTTCTTCAAATTATCGCATAAAATTTGTCTTGACAGGATGTTGAGTCAGCTGATGCTAAAGCTTTTACTGAAGCAGCTGCAAGCATTGATGATGTTTCCTTTGCTATCACTAGCAATGCTGACATCTTCAAAGAACATGGACTTGAAAAAGATGCTATTATCCTTTTTAAAAAGGTATGGTTGTTAGTTTTTTTAAAATTCTTTTTACTTTCTATGTAATGAAATTCATTATGAATTGTTATGCAATTTTTGTTGGCCAATTTACAATTTATTGCATTTTAAAAGCTGGTATAATTGTCAGGAACTTGTTTTTTATTGAAAACTAAGAAATTTGATATATTTTTATGTAATCATTACAATTCAACTGAATCAGATTGTGAAAACTCATTTAATTACACACAAAGCAGTTTTTGCTATTAAATCAGTTAAAACTAGCTTTTCTGCTTGATCCACAAAAGTCCAACTTTTTTTATTTGGCCTTTCATCATCACTTTTGTGAAGCCCAGTGTTCTGAGATCTGACTTCATCATTACTTGTCACATCTTAGTCTTACTCTCACTCACAGATGGTAGTCCACTTCACTTTTTCATCCCTCATCTTTCATTTAGATCACATTCATAAAAGTATAATTGCAAAATACCTTTCAAAGTTGACATCATCTGCAGATGCTATAAAATACTTAAGACCGAAAGAATGAAGAAATAATCTAGAAAGCTACAAGTCTCTCCATTTTCTAAAATGTCATGTCATTGGACAGGTCAAGAAATACAACAGCTCATTCAGAAAATATACCCTGTAAAATTTTAAGATATGTTGACTAGAATTTCATTAACCATTCTTAACCACATAGTTTTCCAGACATTTTCATACTTCTAAGGAATCTATCATTCCCCATACCAACAACCTTATTGACTAATCTCTTTAACAACTGTATGATAGATTAATGATCAGCTGGTTTTGTTTCTTGAACAAAATCATGTCCTCAGTAACACCCAGTGTGCATTCATGAGTCAGTGAATCTATCATCATCATCATCATCCTTTAACGTCTGCTTTCCATGCTAGCATGGGTTGGATCTGGCAAGCTGGGGGACTACACCATGTTCCAGTCTGATTTGGCTTGGCTTCTATGGTTGGATGCCCTTCCTAACGCCAACAACATTAGTGTGTGCTGGGTGCTTTTAACGTGACACCGGCACCGGACTCTTGACGGTGGTGCTTTTACGTGGCACCACACAGGCGATTGGTAGACAGACGGACACATAGAGCAGGGACGAAATGAGACATAGATGATGCAGACATAAGGACTAGGAGCTCGATGAAACGAGACAGACAGG
>JAOPUL010003388.1:58023279-58042777 GCA_027564515.1 Octopus rubescens | reverse complement strand
TCGAGAGGCCTGGAGAAGAGCCATTAGGTAAAACCCGTCCAACCCATGCTAGCATGGAAACGGACGTTAAACAAAGATATTCTATGGCTGGAAGCCTACTAGTTTCCAAGCCGGTAATATTTCTCTTAGTCCTTTGAATATGAATACTACAATGATTGAATATATTTTCAAGGAAGATTGCAAATGGGTGACATTTCTTTTATGACAGTGATGCGTGTTTACACTTGCCTAAGGTGTCATGCAATGGGACTGAATACAAACCCATGTGTTTGTGAAGCAAACTTTCTCACCACTCTGCCATATCTCCAAACCAAACTCTTGTATAAATATTTCTCTCTTGATCAAAAGAAATATTTTCTGTATCAATAGAATTCATTTTAATAAATGTCTTTTTGTTTTTTAGGTAATAGATTATAATGGTGCCAGAACATTGGAGAGCTTTGTTAAATTCTTAGAAAGCGGTGGCAAAGAGGGAGCTGAACTGGTAAATACATTATTTCTTTTAGAATCTAATGTTAAAGTAAAAAAAATAAATAATAAATAACTTTCTAGCAGTATTGTTAAAATGTCTAACAGTATTGTTGCTGTATTTATTTAATCATGGTACTTTATGTTCTGAGTTCAAATGATACCGAGGTAAACTCTACTTTATCAGTTCACAAAAGAATAAAAGGTAAAGTGTAATATCTGTTCTTATCAGCTTAATATCTGATACAGTCCCTATTTGGGGCCATCGATAACTTTTGGAATGAGGTGAAGAGTTAGGGACTTGCTCTACCTAGCATTTAAGTGAAGGCACATGACTTAATGGTTAGGGTATTTGGCTCATGATCGTAAGGTCATGTTTGATTCCTTGCAGTGCCTTGTGTCCCTGAGCAAGACACTTTATTTAACGTTGCTCCAGTCCAATCAGGTGGCAAAAATGAGTCATACTTGTATTTCAAAGGGCCAGCCTTGTCACATTCTGTCATGCTGAATCTCCCTGAGAACTATGTTAAGGTTACGTGTATCTGTGGAGTGCTCAGCTACTTGCATGTTAATTTCATGAACAGGCTGTTCTATTGATCGAATCAACTGGAACCTTCGTCATCATAACCAATGGAGTGCCAGAGAAAGTACCATTTGAGGCACTGGAGGGGTGATTTAATCAAGTAGCTCCTTCCCCCAAAATTTCAGGCCTTGTCCAAAATTAGAAACAGTTATTATTTAAGGGAGATGAATAACATCAAGCAAAATGTCTTGTATGTTTGAAGCTACTCTTTAATTTCTAATTTACTTTCATCTTCCCATTATGCATGGGAAGTGCAAATGATCAGCCTTATGGAGGGATGGCTTTTTTCTTTGTAAAATTAAAAGAAATAATTTAAAAAAACTCAGATAATTAAATATGCTACCTGCCCTATTATATGATAATTTCCTTTTTTGAAAATAAATTTTCACACCTTTCTACATTCGTTTTTCTTTACAGGAGAGTGAAACAGCAGAAGAAGAGGAGGAGGAGGAGGAAGATGATCACAAACATGTAGAATTATAAAATTATCATCACTTTTGTGATCATTTATTTCATCTTTTCCTGTGCAACAATGGTTTCTCTTGGTCAATTGGCTTGGCTACCATGTTGCTGCAGCAGCGATGGCCATTCATCGGACAATTTAGGCTACTACTGTCCATCACTATTTGCATTTCACACACACACACACACTGTTTCTTTCTCTTTCTCTCTCTTACTCAAACTCATCTATTTCCAAATCTTTCAGCCCAGAGATATGAACCCTTTCTCCAAAAATCTATTCTTCTTAAATGCTGCAATAACAGCATTTGGAATCTAATTTTATTTTGTGCATTCATGTTTAACATGAGTAAAAGGACAACTTGACTCTTAACTAAACAAATTTAAACAAGCTTTTTTGTAACAAACATTTAAAAAAAAATAGAAAAAAAAGGGGGAAAGATAATAAATACTAATTCTTTCATGTGTGGTGACTCTTTTAAAATTTATTTTTGTTTCTAAAAAAATTTTTTTTTTTTTTTTTTTTTTCTTTCCCTTCTTTTAAAGTCTTCCAGTGTATATTGACATAGTGATGGACTGGCCAGTGCTGCTGCAGAACGCTCTGATTTAAACTGAGACTGTCTTACTGGAAACATTACATATTCTGAACTATCTCTTTATTTTTGCTCATTTTCACTCCTCTAACAATTGACCTCTTAATGTTCAGATACATTTTTTTCTTTTTGTTTTTTTAATATTCTAAACATTTGTCATTTATTTCTAGTTTCTGTTAATATCAAATTAATTAATTGAAATATTCTTGGCATCTCTGTAAGTTGTTCTAATTAGTTTTGTATAGATATTTCTTGAGAAGTGTTGGTGATGAGTTCATCTTTATTTCTGAAATTTATCTTAAGGTACCCTTTTGTTTTGTAATAAGTAGAATTTCACTTCATTACATTTTATGTTGGTTAATTTGTAAATGAAGTTGTACTACTGCTTAAAATTTAGAATCTAATTTTTAAAAAAATTTACTTAAGATCAAAATAGTATAAGTATTGTCTTGACAAAATCCTCATAAAAAAAATAATAAATATCAGTTATTAGAATTCATTGATTGATTACCTAAAAAGCATGGTGGGATCTAATTTCATCATGCCTTCATATTTAGTAATAAAAAAAAAAAAATAAAAAAAAATCACATTGATTAACATTTTATGTGTGCAACATTCTCTGTTAAGTAAATTTTCAAGATCTAAACATTTTGTTTGGCATAATCAAGTGGTATGGGAGGAAGTAATTCACACATATCTATGAATGGAATTTCATTTAAAAATTAACCTACAATATTAATTGTTAATAAACATTTCCCTTCATGTAGGGGACTATAGAAGAACAGGATTTATCACAACCATGATCTCAAAATTCCCTCTTGGGTTATTTTTCTATCAATCATGCAATCATATGTGGCTAAATTTGAAATATTAAATTCACTGAAGCTAAAAAATTTTATCACTTTTCTATGTGGGAAGGTTAAAAAAAGAAACTGTTTGTGATTGACTTAATAGCATTTCTGATTTAAGTTAATGCACAAGGTACTGGAACTAACCTATAAGAATTTACTGTAGTAGTAATTTCTACATGAATACTGCAATAAGACAAATGCAGTTGCCTTATCTCAATTGTTTCAGGCATTGTTATTTGGTTAGATGTAACCTGTGCTCCTATTAGATAGATATTGAAGATAAAAACTATTTGAATATAAGTGTTTTCATAGTGTAAAATAAAAATGTTTAGATATTAGCTTTACATTTGAGGTGCATACATTATTTGTAGTTAGATATATAATGTAACAGTTGTAAATATAGCCATATATTTTACATTGTGCAAACATTATCTGGTATATGCAGGGTAGAGTGGATAGATATATATTTATTATATCAAAGTTGTCTATTCTGAGTTTCACCTTTAGTTGGGCTGTTTCAATTTATATTAAGTCAGTCTGGTTGCAATATAAAACAGTTTAGAGCAAAATTCAATAGGAATTCACTTACAAACTCCTTGACTTTTTTTTTATTTTAAAATCATGTAAATTTTAAAAAATCTTCTAAGTTTAAAGAAGTCGTAACTTCTGAACTATTTCAATTTAGAAATTCTTGATTTGTTTATATTCTAAAATATGAACATTTTTCCTTGTTAGATTTTCATTTTTACATTAAGTTTGGGACCATGGTGTAATGTTTCTTTTATGAAGATTAAGAAATTTAACAATTTTTGAAGATCAAGTTTCTATTTTTGCTTAGTAACATTGCTGAGAATTTATGAAGTCTACCTCAAAATTTTCAGGTTATTTTTTAGTAAGAAATTCAATATTAAATATTTCAATATTTAAAACAAATAGTTCTTTCACATTATTACTCTAAATCGTTTTATTTTCATGCTTATAGAACAGACTATAAGCATGTCTTGGTCTTATTTAGACAATATTTGTCTATTACTAGTTCAGAATAGATAAATCAAATTACAACATTAAACATTTCCTTCTTTTCCATTTTTCGGTTCTGAAGTATGTTTAATTTAATGTGGCACAATAACCAGTTTCTTTCTGATGTCACAATCCTCCTTTAAATTTTTTTCCCCTAGTAGTATGTAGTCTTAAGCTCCTTTACACATTGCTCAGACTGGATCATATTGTGTGCATGTGAGTTTACTCATATGTGGACTAGCCTGTTCTTTAAAAAAGGGCCACAGTTGAATGACCACCTCTGCCTTAATTTATCAAGTGTATTTCTAGGTGTGACTTATTGATGGTTGGAAATTCATTAAAATTCTGTGATAGTTCTCCTTAGTGATAATTGTTTTTTATATTTTATTTGATTTAAATTTATTTCTTGCTTCAGAACTGAATATTCCAGTCATAGAGACTCATTAAATAATGCTTCTTGTTTTCTTCCTTTCTCTAAAAACTCTGCTTCCAAATATCATTTAGACTGCATTAGTTAAATTCTTTCAACCAAGGAATTTACTAAACACCAGGTCAATTCTATAGTGTCAAACATTTTTAGCTGAAAAGCAAAAAATAAAAAAATGGAAGAAGATTTCATAGTCAAATTCTATTTATGAAAAGTTTGAATGTAAGAAAAGTGTTTTTATGAATTAGTATTTCGTTAAATAGAAAAGAAAGGGTGGGGTGGGGGAGAATCATATGCACAAATTGAATATACTGTAAAACTACTTTATTGAAGGGGCTTTTTAAGATGCTAATTGAAATTAAAAATATCATTTATCTAGGTTTCCATTCATGGTAACCATATTTCATGAACCATATAATAGATGTGGTCCACAAAACTACCAGGATATTTAAGTCAGGTCTATACTTAAGATAAAAGATTAACTGACTTTGGGCAATTTGTTTTGCCGTGGTAAATTCTAGATGGTGAAAGAAACCTAAATGATGTTCAATTTCCTAAATTTTCAAGCATCCAAATTTTTAGAGAAAATAAAGCTGGCTACTGTGAAATAATATATTTTCTTTGTTAATATTTCATACTGCCTCTTGACCATTTACAAGCTAATCTTAAACAGATTAAGATATGAACAAATATCCTCTTGACATCAAGTATAATTCTTAAATTAAAAAAAATAAAAATCCTTCAAGGTTTATAAAAACTCTGAATCTATCTCTACATTCCAGCATTATCTGCTGAAGTGGTAACAAATAAGAAAAGTTTGCTAAAAGAAATTTCATGAACTGTAGCATGCATGTTAATACAGTGATCATCTGAATTTAACAAATAAAGAGTATAAATAATTTTATATTTGTTTATTATATTTTTTCTTTAAAGTTCTAGTGTTAAAAACAAGAACTTTCACTGGTTTATCATAGGATTGCATACACACTGGACCCACCACCTTTTTTTAAGGGTTTTAGTAAATAATATACTGAATCCAGAATTACTTCCATTTTTATGAACATCAAAGTTTGTCTGGCCACACACTCTTCATGTGTATGAAGAGTTTGACAGTTTCTGTCTATCAAATTTCAGTCTCACTCCCTACTGTCTCTTCTAAAATGTGAGTCATGTAGCTCCTCAAGAAACCTGTTCTGGTCCCTTCTCATACTTTTACCTCATCTCTTAGTGTAAAGCTGCCTCCTCAGAGTTCATAGTCTGGCAAGATGCATGGCAATCTAACCAGTGCTGGTGGCTCAAAAGAAAACATTCAGTGGTTGATGTTAGGAAGGGCATTCAGCTGTAGAAAACCATGCCAAAACAGACACTGGAGCACAATACAATCCTTGGGTCCATCAGATTCTGTCCAACTATCCAACCCATGCCAACAAAGATGTTAAATGAAATGGTCCATGGTATTATAATTTCAAAATGTTTGGATGTGAGAATGGGATACTTGTAATTTAAACTAAAGAATTATTAAATTGGTGATGTGCACACTCTCCACCCAGTACATTATTTTGACATCCTGGAGAAAGACAAAAGGTTAATCTGACATCAGTGAGATAGAATTAGGAATGTAAAATACTGCAAGATTATTTTTTTTTTTTGACACTTCACTAATTCTGTTATTCCATCAATTTTACATATTCAGTAATAATGGTTTCTAAATTAAGGTCCAAGGTCAGTAAGTTTGATAGGAACACTTGGTTGACTGGCACTTTGTTTTTCATCCCTTTGGGGTCAATAAAAAAAATAAAAAGTTGACCTTTCCAATGCCTACCAATTTTGCCAGTCCACCACCTTGTAATAATATAAAGTAGTTGGGATATTTGTATTATAATAATGTATTTATCTTACAAGTAACCAAGTGGTGTCAGACATTTCAACCCAGTTAGTCAGATCATAAGCTCATAATCTTAATATGTAATATGCATTCACTTTTGTATGTTTCGAACATAGATATCTGATATTGTTCATAAAATTACATCTTTTCAAGAAGGTTATAGGCTATGTAACTTTTTTTTCTGGAATGTGTTAGTTTCAGCTCCTGATTTAAAAAAATTATATTGTATACTCATAAATACTGCAATGGACACAGAAAAAATTACTGAGAAAATGATACAAGTATAAATTAGAAATTGATTCTCACAGTTACTAGAAATGCATTTAAAATTTTAATTTCAACCCAAATATTACAGCAAACAATTTAGATGTACTATTAATTACAATAATATTCATTTCTTTTTTCATCTGGTATAAAGGCAAATGTGAAGTCATGTCATTCTTCCATTTATCCAAAGGCTGTGTTATGATTTTTGCCTGGGAATTGAAACTGGTTTGTAGACTCTGCTCTTGGGGAGCTAATCTATTGTATACACAATCATTACAACAATATTGATTTCAATAATAGACACATGCCCTCAAATTTTTAGTGAAAGACACTGAGGTTGTGTGATGTTCATGCTTGCTTTAAATGACATGAGTAATGTAAAATAGCTTCAAACAGGAAGCAAAACCAGCTTGTGGACTAAGCTTGCTAAGAGCTTAGCTCTTATGTTAATATTATTGTTATAATAATGACTATGGACTAGAATTATACTGATTTCACCACAAGTGGATTAGATAGTCGGAAAATACTTGGAAGCATGTTGCTGATGTTGGCAAACATTTCCTCTGACATTCCCTGAAAGAGAAATAAAATTTGGTTTGATTCTCTTTGAGAGCATGAAAAAAAAATCTAAAATGCAATAGTTAAATGTTAGAGGCACATAAATATACCCATTTACATATTCTTGCAATGTCATTATAAATTTGATATGATTTATTAGGTACATATAAAAGACATCTGTTGTATTGGATATAAACTGAATTAACCCTTTTTAATAACTCATCTGAGATTGCTCTTATGTTACAAATTTCCTGTTTTAAAGTGATCTAAAATAAAACCTCCATCACAATTCTTTTGATTTATTCGGTTGGTCAAAAAGTTTGTTCAATTTTTGTCGACATCAAACAGTAATAGATAGCTAACTTCAGTCTGTCCCTTGCACATGCACACTTGTCAGATACTTGACACTCCAACATATGTGCAAACTTGTGATGAGACAGGTATTTTGTGTGCTTGGGATCACCCTGAAGATGAATCAAAACGAAAATTGCATGCGTTTTATTTTTAAAATGGCAAAGTAGTGGAAACCTGCAGTAAGATGTGATATGTACAGAGAGGATGTTGTTACAGAATGTGTATGCCAAAAGTTGTTCTCAAGATTTCGATTGGGAAATCTTTCAGTTCAAGATGCACCTTGCTCTGGCCAGCCAACTGAAATTAACAGCCCCCCCCCCCAGGTCATATGACCAGAATGATCCAGATATTCCCCAAATAACCAAATTGAGTATTGAAAACCATCAGCAGGCTTGATGGTTGGGTCCCACATCAATTGAATAAGGTTAACCACCCCAATGGATTTCCATCTAATCTTTTTTTTTTTTTTAAGAGAATGTTCGGATGAAAAATGGATTATCTATAACAATGTGAAGAACAAACAATCAGGGAGGAAATGTAGTGTACCACTACAAACAACCTCCAAAAGGGGACTTCACCCAAAGAAGGTTATGCTTTCAATTGGGTGTTGTCTTTTACGAGCTTCTTCTCACAGACAAGACCATCAATTCAAATATGCTGGACTAATTAAATGCAGGGATCTACCATAAACATCAACCACTTGTTAATCATAAAGGCATTGTTTTTCATCACGACAATGCCAGACCATACACTTCTTTGCAGATGCAGCTGAAGCTTGGTTGGGAAATTTTGCCACACCCATATTCATCTGACTTTGTGCCTTGAGATTTCCACCTGTTTCGGTCTCTTAAAAATTCATTGACTGGACAGACCTTAAACTCTGAAGAGGGTGTAAATTCACCTGGAAGTGTTTTTCACCAGTAAAGATAGGAAATTTCTTTGAGTAGGTAATAATGGATCTACCCAGAAGATACTGGAATGAAATGGAAATTATATCCATTGACTGAATAAATTTTGTGTTTAAAACTTTTTTGTTTTAGTTTCACTTAAGAAAAATGAACGGACTTTTTGACCAACCCAATATATTCCAAACATCAGCTTAATAATCACATTACTATTTTACCAAATTCTTCATTCTTTTCAAAATTAATTGAAACAAAAGCAATGTATTGCAACAGAAAAATGGTAATGAAAGAGTTAATCATCTTCCACCTACATTGATGTATGAAGAATAAAAACAAAATTGACAGTGGCCTGATTTAAATTCTGAATGCAGAGAAGACTTAGACTGGGGGTAGTATCTTCGTCTAACCAAACATTCTGCCCTCCTGATAACACACAGTAAGCAAAAAAACAAGAAACTGAGTTAATTGCAATGAAAAAAATCATCCTAATTTTTTTCAACTTGATGTGTCATAAGTTGCTGTATAATGAAAAGCTGAAATTTTTCCAAGATCATATCTCTAGTATGAATGAGGCATAGTCCAAGGAATTCAAATATCAATTCTCTTGTCAAAACACAGTAAGTCGACTTGTAGGAGGATGACTGCATTTTACTTTGGAAAACACAAAAGTAGTAAATATTCTTCTATATTTAATTTTAAATATGAATCAGCCATGTTTTATTCTTATCATTTAACGTCCATTTTCCATGCTGGCATGGGTTGGACGGCTTGACAGGAGCTGGTAAGGCCGGGAACCACACCAGGCTCCATTGTCTGTTTTGACATTTTCTACAGCTGGATGCCCTTCCTAATGCCAACTACTTTACAGAGTGTCCTGGGTGGTTTTTTACGTGGCACCAACACCAGTGCTTTTTGTGAAAAATTTAATGTCACATGTGGGTGGAACAAAACTTTTACATTTCCTGCAAGAAAGATATTTGGTCTCTTGCAACAACTATGAAAATGTGCCATTATATGATTTTATCCTGAAAATGTACTGGAAATAACAGTCAGGATGGTGATGATACAGTTTTCATTGTTCTTTACAATTCTACAGAATAATTCACAAACTGAGTTTGATGAAGTTGTTTTCATCAAAGAAAGATATAATCTGAACATTGCCAGCTAATGAAATAGATGTCAGTTAAACCCTAACCCTGCTACATACTGCAGGCAAATTGTGCAATCAACAGTTTAGGTGGTCTTTTTTACCTTTCATTTTTGAGACGCGGTTCAGTAACAATGACAAAATAGAAGCAGCAGCATCTTTTTGCTAGAACTTTTCAACATGGTTGATTGCATTTTTTTTTTTTTCAATCATCTAAAATTAATCAAGAATACACATATATATCATCATCATCATCATCATCCTCCTTTAACGTCCATTTTCCATACTGGCATGGGTTGGATGGTTTGACCAGAGCTGGCAAGCAGCAGGGCTGCACCAGGCTCCAGTCTGATTTGGCTCGGTTTCTACAGCTGGATGCCCTTCCTAACACCAACTACTTTACAATGTGGGCTGGGTGCTTTAATGTGCCACTGGCACCGGACCCTCGGTTTTAGTGCTTTTTATGTGGCACCAGCACTGGACCCTCGACATAGCCACTTCTTGCAACAGGACCCTCGACGCGGCCGCTTCTTGTGACAGGATTTGGCACGGCCGCTTATTGCAATGGGACTTGTGTGACTGTTTCTTGCACCAGGACTCTCGACGCAGCTGCTTTTAGCAACAATACTCTCGATGCGGCCACTTCTTGCAACAGGACTATTGACGTAGCTGCTTCTTGCATCAGAACTCAGCGTGGCCGTTTCTTGTGACAGGACTTGACGTGGCTGCTTATTGTGACAAGACTTGACGCAGCTGCTTATTGCGACAGGACTTGAAATGGCCACTTCTTGCGACAGGACTTGACGTGGACGCTTCTTGCGACAGGACTTGATGCGGACACTTCTTGCGACAGGACTTGACGTGGTTGCTCCTTGCAACGAGACTTGACATATTATATATCTTAGTGTATAACCTGGTGTGACATTAAATAAACCTTTACTTCACAAATTCTGTAATGACTAATTTCTAGCGCATCATGTCAGCACAAACAGGATGGTCACAATTTGAAAACTGTATGTTGGGTTAAGTAAAATCTTTGAATTCATGTATTTAAAAAAAAAATAAAATTTAAGGAAAAAAATACTAAGTTGTTTCTATGAATTTTATAATTAAGTTTCCTGAGTGATTTAAAACTCCCTACTATTAGGATATAATGAAATAAGTTCTATGCTGGAACAGATGGTTGCAAAAAAAAATCACCTTTTTATAACCCCACTTCCAATAGATCATGAATAATTCAAGTAATTGTTACAATTAAATCATCAATAGCAAAGGGTTTCAATACAAAAGCAACAAACAAGTTTTTAAGAAAGTTTTACCAACCGGTGGCACTAAGAACTGAATTGTCCGTGATTCAAGGCCACCCCAAGTTGCCATCTCCATCATGAAACCTTTTACGCATTTAAATATTAATTCAACTCGTTTCAAACACCAAGAAACTGTCATTTCCTGCAACAAACATAAAATTGTATAAATTTTAATTAAAAATCGTCTATAATTGTATCCCCCATAACAACTATCTCCAATCTGTTATTTCATTGATTTTACAAAATGTCTAAAAAAAGTTTCTATAGCTGAATATTCATATTTCAATAAAAACAAACAAAAAGAAATACACCAATAGGTTGTACTTTCTAACACCTGTCACCTCATACTACACATGGTTAGTCCTACAACCTTTGATATAATACATCCAATTAACTACACACATTCAATCCCACACAGCAATACATACATTATGCTAATTTATGTACCTATCTCTTCTGCACAAAACATTCACTATCACCTCACTGATTATTGATAAAATTTAATTTTAATTCAGCATCGGATGCTGTCATAATTCTTTAAAATAATTAGTTTTATTGTGATTTTCCACCCAATGTTATGGACATTTGAGGCCTGACATGTCTGACGTGTAACTAATTTCTCTATTAAAAAAACTATTTATGTAGAAGAGTTTGTTGATTTGTTGAGTTCAATTGCGGTGAAGAGTGAAGAATCTAATGGTTAGGGTTATTGGCCTATGTCTGAGAGTGAGGAAGAGAGAGAAACAAAGTGAGAATGTTGTTGGTTTGACCACAAGCTCTCTTCCTTACACTCAGTCAACAGCTCAGAACTACAGACTGTACACTCCTCATGGCATTTCCACTTAGCAAACTCTTCTACAAATATTCTTATTTACTAATTTGTTGCCTTGGATTCTGAGTCAAACAACTACATCTGTGTGTGCACATATGTAATGCAGAGACATTGAGCCAATAATGGAGAGAGAGAGACACCAGATCACCAACCTGATATAATATATATATACCATCATCATCATTTAATGTCTGTCTTCCATGCTGGTATGGGTTTGACAGGAGCTGCCAAGCCAGAGAATTGCATCAAACTCCACTGTTTTATTTTGGCATGGTCTTTATGGCTGGATACCCTTTCTAATATCAACCAATTTACAACAAGGACACATCATTCCATTTTGCATCCATGATATACTACCAAGTATATCAAAAGTTTACAAGTCAATATTGTGCCTTTTTGTATTAGCTGTACAATATTCTCATTTTTAAGAGATAAACTATAGATTTTCTATAGAATTCAGAGCCTGCACTGTAAGTTACATTTTGTATGTCTCTGTAAACAATGTGATTGAAGATAGAAAAAATAATTTAAAATATAGAAAATCTATAGTTTATCACTTAAATATACATATATATAATGTGCTGGTGCCATGTTAAAAGCACCCAGCACACACTGTAAAGTGGTTGGCGTTAGGAAGGGCATCTAGCTGTAAAAAACAAGCGAAATCAGATTGGAACCTGGTACAGCTCTCAGGTTTGCCAGTTCTGGTCAAACTGTCCAACCCATGCCAGCATGGAAAACGGACGTTAATGGATGATGATGCTGATGATACATCTATGTAAACAATGCAATAAAAAATAGAAAAGCTATAGTTTATTATTTATATCTATCTATCTATACATGCACAAGGTGTCTCATAATGATGAGACATACATTTGTAATACATGTGCTTGTTCCTGTCCTAGTTATGTTTATAATGTATCCTGTCATTATGAGACAGAATGTATGTATATGTGTAAACTAATAAAGCCATCACTTGCAAGTGAGTATGATTTAATATCATACCCCATGCTTTCACTAATTGTTTTAGGTTACCTGTGTTCTTGCTGCTGCAATAATATAACTATCATCATCATCAACAAACAACAAATAAAGAAAGAAGGCTAAAATGAGTAATTGCTATATTTATAATAAAAATCACAAACTGACTCTAAACTAAATGATAATAAGACTCAGAACTGTAAGTTTTCTAAGTTACCCACCAGCTCTAACCTCAACTAAATGAGAACCTCATCTATTAGATGAGTCGCTCAGATCATAAAGACAAAAAGATTTGAGTTACTTACTTCAGTCATTTCATGTGAAAGCAGCAGTGGAATTGTAAGTGTAAGGATGTCATACCGGAAGCAGACTTTCAGAATGTTACGAAGAGAGAGGATGGTAGGATTCCTGGATGTGATTTCTGGTGACCGAACACTGTCGTCTACGACTAAGTGAAACATGACATGAACTTCAGATAGATTGGAATGTTTCGTAATATATACATCTCCTGTCTGTAGTTTTGATGTTTTATCCTGAAAATAAGAATCAAGTTAATTATTCAGCTACTCATTTGTTCAATTCTTGGAATCTGATTAGGTAACTAGAATGGAGTATTTAACTGAGATACTCATAGGGTAGACTATTTCCAAAATGGACTTCACTGACACACAATAATTCTGATCTTATGTCTCACATCTGACATGAGCCTACATGCTCATTAGGCCAGAACTTATCTTGGTTGCCATGACGTATAAGTGACCAGGAGTACAATAGTTAACCTGAACTATGCACCAGTCTATCACAGTATTAATTCCCTACTGTTTCTGGTACTCATATTCTTTCTGTTGAGTGGACTGGAGCAATGTCAAATGAAGTGTTTTGCTTAAAAACACAATGTACTACCCAGTGTGAGAATTGAAACCATGACCTTGCGGTCATAAGTCCAACACTCTAACTACTAGGCTATGTGCTTCGTTAATTTAAATACTAGGATTAATTCTACTGACTGTAATCCCTTTTCTACAAAGCCAAACGGTTTCATTAATCACCAGACAAAATGCTTAGCAGCATTTCATCTGTCTCTATGTTCTGAGTTCAGTTAAGCACTGGGGTAGATGTAATCAACTAGCTCTCTCCCTCAAAATTGCAGGCCTTGTGCCAAAATCTGAAATGATAATTAACATTATTATTATTATATATAATGATAAGGCTGCAAACTGGCAAAATCGTTAGCACATCGGGTAAAATGCTTAGCGGTATTTCGTCCGTCTCTACATTCTGGGTTCAAATTCAGCTGAGGTCAACTTTGCCTTTCATCCTTCTGGAGTCGATAAAATAAGTACCAGTTTAACACTGGAGTTGATGTAATCAAATAAACCCCTCTCTCAAAATGGCTGGCCTTGTACCTAAATCTGAAACCATTATTATTATTATGGTGAAGGCAGCGAGCTGGCAGAATCGTTAGCATGCCGGTAGAAATGCTTAGCGGTAATTCTTCCGACTTTACGTTCTGAGTTCAAATGCCGCCGAATCGACTTTGCCTTTCATCCTTCCAGGGTCGATAAAGTGAGTACCAATTACGAATTGGGGTCGATAATATCGACTACTCCTCTCCCCCAAAATTTCAGGCCTTCATGCCTAGTATAGAAAGGATTATTATTATTATGGTGGATTGACAGAATTTTTAAAACACTGAAAGCATGCCTTGCAGTATTTGTTCCAGTTTATTACATTCTGAGTTTAAATCTTGCCAAAGCCAAGTTTACCTTTCATTATTTGGGGGGTTGATAACATAAAGTACCAGTCAAGTATTGGAGTTGATTTAATTCACATCCCTCCTCCCCTCAATACTGTTGGCTTTATGCCTAAATTAGAATCCATTAATAATGGCTCTTAATTCAGTAATGATCCAGTATTATTATTATTTGTACAATAACATGTTTATTACCTGACCATCACTGTTGCTGCTACCAAAACTTTTGACACTTGTAGATTCAACTGCCTCTGGATCAGAAGACTTTCTCAACATACTCCAGTCATTAGCTAAACTGATCTGAGATTCTATCAGGGCAAACTGCTGCTCCAAATCAAGAAAATGGAAATCTGTTGCTTGATCACACACACGAGCAAATTCTAGGTAAAAATCGCGATTAAAGAAATTAGAAAACAACTATAAAATCTAAAAGGTCATGTACATGTAATGACTCTCATGCATGTTTTAATAATTCACCATCTTTTCTTCATGGGTTTTTAAGGACCATTCGGAGACCAGTATTGTTTCAGCCATAAATAGAACTCAAGCTCTTCCACATTCTTTTTTTCAACATACCTCAGTACTACAATCTTTTATTTCATTTCAGCTAGTTTTAAATAAGAAGACATATTGAAGCTGAATGATAAATTAATTTATTGAATTTTATTTTCTGCCCGTTACATACATGTTATTTTATTTTCTATTTATGACATCAACATTTAACTGCTTTCATTACATATGACACTCTAAAGGAACTTTAATTCAAGTAGATACATATAACATTATTTCTACAATTCTGAATTACACATTAGACTTTATAAACACACACACACACACACACATACATTTGGACCAAGGAGGTATTAAACTGTTGGACTAAGTAATGAAAGTTACAGAGAGGGTCATGGCTCAACTAATCAGGAAGAGAGTTAATCTAGATAAGATGCAGCTTGGTTTTGTGCCAGGGAAAAGCACTACTGACGCTATATTCCTGGTAAGGCAGCTGCAAGAGAAGGACTTATCCAAAAATAAACCGCTGTACCTGGCTTTTGTTGACATGGAGAAGGATTTTGACAGGGTCCCTGGCTCTCTTATCTGATGATCAATGCAAAAACTAGGGATCGATGAATGGCTGGTGAGAGCCGTATAAGCCATGTACAGGGCTACTGTCAGTAAGGTGAAAGTTGACAACGAGTATAACAATGAATTCAGTGTGCTAGTAGAAGTGCACCGGGGATTGGTTCTCATTCCCCCCCCTGTTCATCATAGTCCTCCAGGCCATAACAGAGGAATTCAAGACAGGATGCCCTTAGGAAATCATCTATGCTGTTGACCTTGTTCTTATAGCTGAGTCACTCCCAGAACTAGAGAAGAAATTTCAGGTGCGGAATCAAGGTCTGGAATCAAAAGGCCTTAGTAAGTAGGAAAACAGACAAGGTGTACCCAATGCAAGCTAAGGACACATAAGAAGTGCAGTGTTATCTTGGGCTGATTAACAGGAAAAGTAGTCTTTGTGTGTGGCAGATGTGTGGGTACAATAAACACTAGGAATTTACAAAGAATAGACTCTGTCAAATGCCCAGGGGGACATCTAGAAGTAGTAAATAGCTTCTGTTACTTAGGAGACCAAATCAGCAACGGAGGTGGCTGCTCTGAGAGCATAGCTGTTAGAGTAAGAACAGGCTGGGTGAAGTTGAGAGAGTTGTTACTTTTGTTGGTAACAAAGGGCCTCTCCCTCAGAGTGAAAGGCAGCCTGTATGCGAATAGCCATGCTAGATGGCAGTGAAACATGGGCTGTGACTGCATAGGATATGTGGAGACTTGAAAGAAATGAAGCTAGTATGCTCCGGTGAATGCGCAATGTTAGTATGCTTGTACAGCTGAGTGTGAGTGCTCTAAGAGAAAAATAAGAGGCTTCAGATGTAGTGTGCAAAACAGAACACTGCACTGGTATGGCCATGTGATGCGCATGAAGAAGTGCCATTCCATAACTGTGGAAGGAACCCGTGGAAGAGGAAGGCCCAGGGAAGACATGGTGAAACATGATCTTCGGATGTTGAGTCTCATGGAGGTGATGACTAGTGACTGAGACTGTTGGCGATCTGCTGTGCTTGAGAAAACTCGACAAGCTTAGTGGATTCGAAATCATGACCAGTGCTGGCGATACGTTAAAAATTCCCGAGCCAGTGACAAATTAAAAACTCACATACTGGTGACACGTTAAAAACACCGGTGCTGGTGACACGTTAAAGGCACCCAGTACACTCTCTGAAGTGGTTGTTGTTAGGAAGGGCATCCAGCCGTAGAAACTAAGCTAAAACAGACTGAAATATAGTGCAGCACTCTGGCTTGCCAGTCTCAAGTCAAACTGTCTAACCCATGCCAGCATGGAAAACGGACATTAAATGATGATGATGATGATGATGATATCATCATCATTATCATCATTTTAATGTCTACTTTTCTATGCTTGCATGGGTCGGCCAGAACTTGTTGAGACAGATTTTCTATGGCCTGATGTCCTTTCTGTTGCCTCATCTGTTTCTAAGCAAGCTAATATTTCTCCATGGCTAGATATGTTTACACAGAATAATAGCAATGAATGATACTACTTGTATGACAGTGTCACTCATTTACAATTATCATTCACTGTCAAGACAAGATGACAAAGCATGCATACACACAAATATACATACATACAAACACACTCACAATATATTATTCATTAGCTACACAAGTTACTCAAGGACTCCAAGTTACTTATGGGGCCCACAGCTAATAAATAATAGGCACACACACACAAACATTCAGCTTAATGTGTTAAATTCTATTTCTTCCATTTGTAACTCCAAATGTGTATGTGTGTATACATACACACACACACACACACACACACACACACAAACACACACATGTACCTATATATACATAGGTGATGATAATTTACTAATACTAATTTATGAGCTATAAACAACAGATGGTCTCATTTGTTTTGATGTATTTTTGTAATTTCTAAAGGTATGACATTTGTGCTGAGTTGGCAGAATTGTGAAAGCATGGACTAATTGCCATACTGCTGTTGTTGCAATTCTCTACTTAATTCCAAGTTCATATCCTGTTTTGTAACAACATTGCTTTTTAACCATCTGTAAAATAAGAATCAATAATAATATACTAAACATGACTGAATCAACACTACCTGTCTCTTTTAAATACTAGTTTTATTCACAAACAAAATAAATGATACGCTTTTCTTTCTTCAGGGTTTTTGTTTGCTTTATGTAAATTTTTCTGTACTGGCATAGGTTAAAAGGGTACTGATTTTAGGCCTTATTTTTATAGACAGATGTTCTTCCTGTTGTTGACCTTTACTTGTTTTGCAAATAAAGAAGTTTTTATTCCACTACTTTGTGTGTGTATGCTTGTGTGTGTTGTGTGCGTGTGTGTGCAAGTGTGTGTGTGCACATGTGCATGTGTGTATGATTACATTTCTGTTTTGTTTCTCTTTTTCTCCTTTCTTTCACTGTTACCACCTCAACTAGCACTTGTCCCTGTTTCTTCCATTTCTCTCCTCTCTCTTTCTACCTATCTTGCCTGCCATTCACTGTCATCTCCATGATTACAATAACAACAGGCAACTAAAGTTCTCAGTGTTCACTAATGAAACTTTTGGAATTTCCCTGAGTATTTTTAGCATTTCTGAATTTAAACTAATTGTAGTTTTCCATACATATCAATTCTATTTACTAATGTGCAATTAAAATCACTGCCATCCTCTCATAGATTATTAATATATGCTCAGGATGAATGACTAAGCCTATTAATGTAGCATGGAAAGAAAATATAACAGAACATTATTATTTGTATATGCAGTAGTTGTTTATGTAATTAGTAATATGTACTAATTACATAATTAGTATTTCGCTATCAGTATTTTAAGATTTTTCTTTGTCATAGCAGGACAAATAATGAGCAGGCGTGTGTATGTATGCATGTATGTGTGTGTGCATGTATACATACACATACACACATACATATGTATAAGAATATGTGTGTGTGCACATCTAATGAAAATATAAATATGTGTGTGCATATACACACACACACATATATATGTACACATACATATATGGATATTTAAGTATGTGTGTATATATATATATGTATCTAAATGCATATATGTGTGTCTACTTAAATGCTTTTTTGAACAGAAATGCATCATTAAAGCACTGATGAAGCTATGCGAATACAGAGTGACACTTGCTTGTGGTTGCCACATACTTATACCTGAACTCCTGACATGGCTGTAAGCTAACAAATGTAATCGTATCACACAATACAGTTATTTCATATGTAAGTCAATGATGTAAGTAATAACATACCTCGTTTGATGCCAGTGTATGAATTAAGTCGATTATCAACTAAGAACACCAATCCACACAAATTGTTTGAATATAATGACATAGCAGTCTGCAAACGCTGTGGTTCAGGAATTATCACACCACTGAAAGTAAAATCCAGACAATAAATAAACTGCTTTCAATAGAACTTCATTTTATTTTTGCAGCAAACCTGCAACAGTAACAAACTGTTACTTGACTCTTTAGCATTCATATTACGTTGTCAAATGTAAAGCTTATTTATTCACAAACACATGCCAGCATGAAAAACGGACGTTAAAGGATGATGATGATGATGATGATGATGATGATGCATTATCTTGTAGCGTCATCATCATCATTATCAAGTGAAATTATTAATATTTAAATGTGTTTTGTTACAAATTTTTTCCTCGTTATTTAAAATTATCATCTCAGAAATTCTACATAATTTCACATATGAGATTTTAACCTTTTAGCATTCAGATTATTCTGTCAAATGTAATGCTTATTTATTTACATAGGCAGTGAGCTGGCAGAATCGTTAGCACGTCGGGCAAAATGTTTAGCGGCATTTAGTCCGGCTTTAACGTTCTGAGTTCAAATTCCGCTGGGGTCGATTTTGCCTTTCATCCTTCCGGGGTTGATAAAATAAGTACCAGTTCAAAACTGGGGTCGATGTAATCGACTAACCCCCTCCCCCAAAATGGCTGGCCTTGTGCCTAAATC
>JAOPUL010003388.1:58005576-58016404 GCA_027564515.1 Octopus rubescens | reverse complement strand
TCGACCAAGCCTTGTGAGGGAAATTGGGAGAGGAAACTGTGCGGAAGCCCTCGGATGGACTGTACCTGCAGCTGCAAAGCTGCGGCCTTGTCACACTTGTGTCACGCTGAGTTCGGCGTTGTAGTTGCGTGAAGGGTACGAGTGACTAGCAAAGACGAGAGTGAAAGTAGGGTCAGAGTTGTCTGAGGAGTAGGAGTAGTCTAGTCAGCTGACTGACTAAACAATAAGTACTAGGGTCGATTCATTCGGCTAAAAATTCAAGGCAGTGCCCCAGCATGGCCACAGTCTGAAACAAGTAAAAGATAAGATATATATCACTGTATATAACATCATCATTTTAACATTTGTTTTTCCATGCTTGCATGTATCAGGAAATTTTCATTGAGGTAGATTTTCTATCACCAACCCTCACCTGTTTCCAAGCAAGGTAATATTCTCTTGATCCTTTGAACTTGAACAGTGCAATGGCTGGACATGTTTTCACAGAGACTGCAAATGAATGACACTACCTGTATGACAGTGAAACACACAAGCACGCGCGCACGCGCACGCGCACGCGCACACACACACACACACACACACACACACACACTCATCATCATCATCATTTTAGCATCTACTTTCCCATGCGTGCATGAGCTGGATGGAATTTATTGAGGCAGATTTTCTATAGTTGGATGGCCTTCCTGCCACCAACCCTCACCTGTTTCCAAGGTGAAATAGGTTCAGGTTAGTGGCAGGATGGGCTTGTTTCAATTTCCACCTACCACATCCACTCACAAGTCTTTAGGGCTACAGTAGAAAATACTCACCCAAGGTGCCATGCATTGAGAGTAAAGTCAAAATCATGTGGTTGTGAAGTGAACTACATAGCCATCAAGTGTGTGTGTGTGTGTGTGAGATTATATATTTGTTTAAAGCATTGAGAAATTTAAAAATATATGCAAATGAAAAAGTGGATAGAATCATCAATGGGAATTGAACCATATGTCTACTGTATACCAGACAGCCACAATACCACTACAATAAGAGACATGCCAGGTTTCTTTGGTGCAGTGGTATACAGTCTGTGGTACATTAAGAGGCCAGCATTATTGTTGAATGTGGAGAATTCACGTGAGAAAGAGAATCTACCCCAAGTAACTCCAATAGAGGGACTAGCCATTCAAGTTGAAGTAGTCTGGTAAATAAAGTGATTAAGGATACGAAGGCTAAAAATGCAGCTGGATCATCAGAGATAGTTGCTGAAATGCTTAAAACATCTGGTGAAATAAAGTATGGGCTAGTCACTCAACCAGTCAATCAGGTAATACAAGAAGGTGTCATACCCAATGGCTAGTATAGCAGCATTATTGTAAAATGTTACAAAAGTCAAGGAGATGCACCAGGGAAAGGAAACAGAGATATCAAATTGTTGAGCCAGATTATGAAAGTTACAGAAAGAGCAAACTTGATTATGAACAGGATTAACCTGGATGAGATGCAGTTTAACTTTGTGCCAACATGCTGGATAAACCTCTGTAACTAACATTTGTAAGAGTGTAAGTGTTGGTGACAGGGAGAGCATTCAGTCAGAGAAAATCAAATTCCATCTGTAAGCATGGAAAAGTGGATGTTAAAATGATGATGATGAATATATATGTATATATGGATGCTAAATGATGATATAAATATATATATATATATATAGTGTCATAGAGAGAGCCTATTCACAGCTGTCTCAGACTACTTATATAAACCTTCCTTCCCTCTGCCTACATCATGGGGGGAAACCTTTATCCATCATTCATGTTAGACCACTACCATCAGCTTTTCCCCCACCTTCATCATGGTCATACTCTTCATGTCCAGTGGTTTCAAACTGCCACTATTTTCTACAATTGTATTTTATGAAGCAAAATACCACAAAAGAAGTGGAAGATGAAGATTTTCAAGAAGGAAGGGAATCTGGAATTTGAAATTTCAAGTGAACTGCTCAACATTTATGGCAAGAAAATTGTATTGTTCCTAACTCTATTTTAATTGTTCACCTTATCTTAACTATATACAAATTTGACTATGAGTAACATAATTTTGAATTGAACATACTATTAATACAAATATATTTTCTATTATAGGTAAAATTACCACAGCAGTACTGAAGAAGATAGTAAATAAGAAATGTAAAAAAAAAAAGAGAATCCTTCATATGCACACAGTACATATTAATTCTGTCTATATTTTTCAACTTTTGACAGGATCTGCCTTGGCATGGTTTCTACAGTTGGCTGCCTTTCCTAACACCATCCACTTTAGAGTGTATATTGGATACTTTTCCAGGACACTGGAACTAGTAAGGTTGCCCAATAACTTGTAAAATTGATTGTGAGTTGTAGTAGCAAGGAAGGTGGCTTTATGTCAGATGATGAAAGGCTAAAATATGATAGAGGGACAAGCATCATCATTGTTTTAGCATCTACTTTTCTATGCTTGCATAGAATTTGTTAAGCAGATTTCCTACGAGTGGGCTCAGACATGAAAATTCCTTAGATAATTTTAAGGACCATCCAAGGTGGCTTAAATTAGTCCTGGCTAGCAACATCATCTCATTTTTTGCATTGTCGGAAACAACACATAAATGTCATATATATATACATACATATATACATACATGTGTGAATGCTGACAGATTATCATCAGTACCTTCATCATTGTTTTATGCTTGCTTTTCATTCTGGCCTGGGTTGAACAGGTTTTTCATAATCTGGCCAGCTCTCATTTGGAGTCACTGCCCCCTTAGATTAGTTAGGGGACAAAGACTCACTCTTGCATTCCATTTTTAGCATGATTTCTACAGCTGGATAATCCTTCTTAGCCCTATCTATTTTATTGGGAGTACTGGATGTGTTCATGGTGGTTCATCATTACATTTTTCAATTAATTTGAAAGAAGAAAGACTATTAAAATATACATCAATTATTAGGTTCGATCTAAATATAGCCATGAGTGCATAATTATTGAACTGACAACCAAGGATTATATATTTATATAGCCTTACATAATTCCACTTAAAGGCAAAATTACCAAGTAAATTAGGTATTAGTTCATGGTCTATAGAATTAGAGTTTTTAAATATTAATAGTATTTTGTTGTCTCCGAGGAAGGCATTTAATTCCATATTACATCACTTGGATGGTGGTGTTGTTACTGTTTAGCTCAACGTCAACTCTGATAAAAGCAGACCTATTATGATTAAAGATATTTCAGCAAGGGCATCCTAAATTTTTGCAGTCATGGTGCATCATAATCAACATCATTTAATGTTCACTTTTCCATGCTTGCATGGGTCAGATGGAATTTGTTGAAGTAGATTTTCTATAACTCGGTGCCCTTCCTGTTGCCAACACTAACTTGTTTCTAACAAGGTAATATTTTCTCATGGGTGGACATGATTTTCATGGAAAACTGAAATCGAACAACATCGCTTGTATGATGGTGATGCTTGTTTACAACCATCATGTAATGTCCAGATAAGGGTATACACACACACACACACACACACACACACACACGCTTGTGCATGGCAGGCTTCTTTCAGTTTCCATCTACCAGATCCAATTATAAGGCTTTGGTCGACCTGGGGCTATAGTAAAAAGTCCCTTGCCCAAGGTATCCTGCAGTGGGACTTAATCCAATATCACATGGTTGGGAAGCAAGCTTCTTAACCATATAGCCACACTTGCACCTATAGTGTATCTAAGACTACATTTATTCATTGTGTTCTTCTTTTATTTTAAACAGCAGGGTGTGGCTTGAGGGAGATTTGGCTGCTATTTCGAGCAGAACAATAGATTGTGTAAAAGCTCTCTTGTCTCATTACTCAGATGTTGACATTTTCAGTGAATATTATCTGTGATAAACAGAAACTTCCTTCTCACAGACTTGATTTATGAAACATTAGCCTTTATAAGTACCACAAGGCTCTGGAGACATTTAAATTACATTTGTATTTGATGATTAAACAATGTTAACACATGAGTGAATGAAAACTTAGATTGCCCACAGTTCCTGATTTCAATAAAGAAAGGAAATAACAGCTTACCCGACTGTATGGGGTTTATGACGACATAAATCAAGAATATCGGTACACACAAGCCTCAAGTTGTGCGTTGTCTTCATCTGTGCCCCTGTACGAAGATGGTAATAGAAACGGAAAGCATTAAAAACTTGCTACTGAAAAGTTATACATCATATTATTGTTTCAAAAATCATTAAATCCTCGATTTTATCACACATCAAGTAAATTTATCACAAACAATCAGAATTCAATTTATCTCTGAATCAAAACTTCAGAAAATATTCAACAATTCAATAAACATTCATTTATATTACATATCATAAAATGGCAAATAAATACGATATGTTCCGATGTTTACATACGAATTTATCCCATATTTTAAAAATTAGTCATTTGTATGACATACAAGAGTTGTTTCCCTTTAACGTCTAGGCGTTTAATTCTGAGATGACTTGTGTATCATTTGGATAAAATTTATATCACACCTTAAAAGTTCATTTGATATTTGTTTTCTAATTCAAGATCTGAATGAAATGTAACAGTAAATGTATTTAAACCAAGTCTAGTATGTCACAAACCCATGTCAATTTATACAGCGTTTAATACCACCACCTGGTCTTTGGGTATCTTTAACAGAGTCCACACTGTTGCATGCATTCAGACCAGATCTCAAGTTTGAGGATAATCTCCTCTCTTCCTCTCAACAGTCTCAAAGGTCCTGTAAAGAGCCACAGGTATTGCCTAACTGCCTGACTAAAAGATTTTTTTTAAATACTACAAAAAAATGAAATGAAAAAATAGAAAAATATTTGAAAAGAAAATTAATTTGCCTACCTAGGTGGATAGTGAAACTTTCTTCTAAACGAATTCGAGACCGTCCAATTCTTTCATCTTCTTCCGCTTCAGGCAGTGCTGAGGCAGTCATGGCCCGCACACGGCGACTAACAAAAGAAAAATACAAGCATTTACTTAGAGATCTTTTCTTGTTTAATGCCAGTATAAATGAATTCAGGTATGAGTTTGTGTGTTATTGAAAATGTGTACATAAGGCCTTAGGATGGGCATAACCAAATGGCTGATGCTACATAAAAGACAATGTGTATGTATTTGACTGAGTTTATGACTTCTTTCTTCTTTATCTAACTACTAATTAATTGAATATCAGTATTACTTATAGCTTTTTCTCTCATATGCAAAGTGACTAAGCATTCATCAAATGCATCCCTGAGTAACTGAATTTTAAACATGCCAGCTGCACTAAAACAATAGTTAAGTTAGTATTAATATATTTAATGCAAAGCGCATCAAAAAGCTAACTAGGAGTTAGGACAAAACAATAGTCAATGCATAATATTGCTACAATTATTTCAGGAAGTATGGAGGACAACTCCAGACATGCTTTGGTCTTATTATTACCTCATCAGGGAAAGGTAGGTAACTGACAAAAGTATTACAATGCCTTGTGGTATTTAATTACATTCTAAATTAAGATTTCACTGAGATCAACTTTGCATTTCTTTCTTTCAGAGTTAAAATAAAATAATATCAGTCAAGTACTGAAATTGAGATATGATTGACTGTCACTTCTCACCAAATTTCTGACCTGGTGCCTATGTAAGAAATGTGAGTGGTAGGTAACAGTAACTCTGAATTACAATGTACTTGAGCAATCTAACCTATGCTGGCATGGAATATGGATGTAAAATAATGATGATGATGATGATTGTAGCTGTTGTTGTTGTTGGTGGTGGTGACACTGTCTGTAAGGGCCAACATTCTGATATCAGACATCATAACCTGTTCATTGTGCTTAATCTATTACTGATTTGTACCAGGTTCTCTTGTGTTGTTGCCACTGGCTTAAGAAAATGAACCTGGTGCTGGCTCATTACAGTGGACATCATGCAGAAAGCACACAATACAGAAATACAGTGGTGATCAAATATACAAGAAAAGTCCTTACACTGGATGGGGAGATCCCACAGTGGCTTGTGTATCTTCATGTACCTTCATGACCCAGTTTCTGTATTCACGTTTCTGTGTTTCATGTCGATTAGATAGTTCACTTGCCCATTTACTGTTCACAACCTTTTAAATAGAAACAGATTAACACATGTATGTAGGTATATATTATCACCATCTTCATCATCCTAATTTAATGTCTTTCATCAGTGTTATAGATGTGTAGTCTTCACGAAAAATAATCAGAGAGTGTGCAGTTTAGCATATGTAGTGATTTTATGTTTTGTTCATGGATAGAGAGTGTTATAGAAATGTTTCCTTGATACATGGGATAATTAAGTATTTCATTATGTTAAAAGCAGAATTGAATTTATAGTTACAGGGAAAAGGAGCAATTGCAAACCCCCTCCTCTACACCACCAAGCCCCTTTGCCAGAGCCTTCGCCCCAAAATCTTTTGCTTAAGCTGAGTTTGATGAATTTAAGGAATGTTTTATTACGATTTATGATAATTTTGATTAATTTTTTTTAGCATTTTTAACATGGTTAACTTGATTTTGTACATTTTGACTGAAGCTTTAAGTTTATTGACTAAAAGTCCTGTGGCTATGTATAAAAATATATATATATATCTCTGTCTCTCTCTTTCACCATGCTCTCCCTCTCACTACCACTTCTACTGTCATGTGACCCGGCTTCCTTTTCGAACTGAGCCCCAATGAGACTGGTCCTGCTTCTCTTGTCTTGCTGCTTTTTTTTCAAATCCTCCAGGATATTCCTCCATTGCGCTCACCAATTTATCGTCTCGTCTTTATAGCCGCAAGGCTGTTTGTCATGGTTCTAGGAACATTCGCCATAAACTTTGCCATATAGGATTTTTGCTGTAAGACAATTTTGCTGCATTTTTTTTTAATATGCGAAGTATTTTGTTATCAAGTATATCTGGCTCACATTATTGTTACTTCGATTTAAACATTTTAATAAGCGAAGTACCTTGTTATCAAGTGTATCTGGAACCTACTATTGTTACATTTTGATTGACAAAGTACCTTGTTATATAATTTATTTGTCTTTGTCCCTCATTTGTTCAGCTACCTTGTCGTTAGACAGTAGGCCCAAACTTTGGTTTGTATGATGTTTTATTTTTAATTTTGGTTTTGTTTGTTGCCACTGCCCAGTGGTCGGTAGTGTATCCCACTGGCACCACCAAAATTGAACAATATTAACATTAATGATGTGAAATTGTTATGATTTTTTGGGACGTTAACTGAAGAGGCTGTGGCAATGGGTACTGTGTATTTTTCGTTTCTTTATATAAATTACAAATATATATATATATATATATATATATATATATATAGAGAGAGAGAGAGAGAGACAGACAGACAGACAGACAGAGACAGACAAAATAAAAGAGATAGTTTATATAGTTGTTAATCATGTACCCCACTCAGATAATCCTCAGCTTATCTGGGCAATCCTCCCAGCCATTAATACACTTTTAGCCTGTATACCTCCAACTGTTTCCCTACTTTTTGAAAACATACTCACACCAGCCAAATACCTCCATAGAAGTTTACTAACGAAAACATTGTCTGCATGTAATGGTTTGAAAGGAAAATCAGCCCAGTTGACCCTATCCCTTTCCAAACCGCTGGCTATTATCAGACTACTAAATACTTGACTGCGTTTAGTTGAAAGAAGAGCCACTTGTCAGTCAAGCAGAATGAAGCAAAAAAATTTATACTGTATTTTTCAGCATGCAAGATGATGTAGTGTAGAATGCAAACATGTAAACATTTCAAACATCATTATTATTTTTCCAAATCCTGCAGTATTTCACTTGGAATTTTTGGTCCAACAAAGAAATCTTGGTGTATAAATCAACCTACATACTTTGGCTGTAAATTTTGGTCTGAAAAATTCGACTTGTATGCCAAAAAATACAGTATATCTTGATCAATAACTATATTAAACTTTTCACTCATGGCCAAAAATTCAAACATAAAGATTTTAATTTTCAGTTCCCACTCACAAACATAAACTGATCAGAAAATGAGATTGATCATGACTTATTGTATCTATGACCAGACATTATTTATCTTTTGAGATATAACAGTTTAATGGCAAAGATGCTGGCCAAATTCCTATTGATCTTAAGATTAAACATTACCTTACTCACCTCAACAAGGAAATCATTAACAACTGAACCAACAAAGGGGTAGCTATGAGGTCTCTTTGCAAAAAATATGAACTAAATCCCTTTCAAATCATCCTCTTGACAGCTTGATAAAGGTAAATCACATTACATAATGTACTCCGAAACACACTTTGTCAAGATGGGATGCTTTTGATCATGCATAGTTCTGCTTATTCAGGACTGACCTGGGGCTAAACGACAACATACATTAGTAGTGTCATGTAGGAATCCCAAACAGGTCTAGTTCAAGGCGAGTCCATCTGAAAGGCCTTATTCAATATGATCTCTTTTTTAGCCCAAAGTTGGACCTGATCAAAATATTCCAGCAATCTTATTTTTTCCTAGGCATAGTGCAATATTCTATATTATAGTAGATGGTAACAAGAACATACACTGAGAATCTAGATATAGCTAATTGTTACTAATATTGGGGGGGGGGGGGGAGCTAAGATATAAAAAAACTTTAACTTCCCACCTGTGTTTGCTCAAAATGATGTTGTGCAATTTGGTTTATTTGTTCATCAGTGTATACTGTTCCAGCTTTCTGAAGAGCATCTTCCATTTCTTTCTGCTGACTGTGAGAAAACAATTTTTTAAAAAAGCACATAAAACATTTTATTCTGTTATATCGATTCATTTATTCTTTTATACATATTCTTTTATTCTGGTTTCAGTCATTGGACTGCAGCCAAACTGGAGTACTGCCTTGAAGGGCTTAGTCAATCAAATTGATATCAGTCTAATACTTATTCTATTAGTCTCTTTTTGCTGAATTGCTAAGTTTTGGGGGCGTAAACAAACTAAAACTAGTTGTCAAATGATGAGAGATGAATACAAAGACACACACATTCATCAATACACATGCACACACACACACACACACACACACACACAAACACTGGGCTTCCACACATTTTCCATCTATCAAATTCACACATATGGCATTAGTTAGCCAAGGGCTATTGTAGAAAACATTTGCTCAGGTACCACACAGTGAGACTGAACCCCAAACCAAGTGAAACAAACTTCTTAACCACACAGCCATTCATACACTTATTAACAGCTTAATTACTAACATCAAAATAGAGAAGAATCAAAGATTAACTTCCACATCACTTTAATACAGAACTATCACATATTAAATCTATCTCAGTTTGTGGTCTTCAGAGAGAAATTAAAATTCAGTTAAATTTTGGTCTACAATATTTGGTTTTGTCTCCCTGTGCTGAGAAACAACCTTGCCCTTTTCCTTCTATTAATATCAATACGATAAACATCAAACATATACTGGGGTCAGTTAACTTTATTATTATACTTTTTCACTATAAATTGGTCACCTTATACTAATATGAGAAATCAATATTAGAACAAGTAAACTCTGAGATAGAACACGACAAAATCTCAAAACAGCCTGACCTAAATATTTAGTCTACTCTTATATTTTCATTAAGCTATATGCACACATGGAAATATGTGTGTGCAGTTACATGCATACATGTATAAATGTAAGACTGCTAAGGTATTTAAAGAGGATCAGATAATATAATGATTGATATATGTAAACAAAAAAAATATGAAATTAATAGTTTCCAGTCATTCTTTAGTAATCAACCAAAGAAGTATAATTAATATTCAGTGACTGCAGTTCAACTTTATTGATTTACCTGTTGTTTCTTCTAGTCTCTAAGAACTTTTGATCCTGAGTCCTATAAAACTCTGCCATTGAAGAAGATTATGTCCCTTAGCTAACAGAATTTATCTGATATCTTGAGATTATTATCAAATATCACTGTCACTAGAAAGGACTTGTTCGTAAAATTTAGAATTCTAAGAACAGTTTTGTTTTTTCACTTGTTGGGTCTGGAAGAAGAATTGCCCATGACCTTTGCCAGCTTTCTTAGACCAGTGAGATTAATGCCATTAATGTTTCTTTGTAAGTTATATATGAGGAAGGCATGAGCAGGGAGAGAATTCCAGAGGGGTGATATACTACGAGGGAAGGACTGAATATAGAGATTAGTGTGGGACCAATGATGTTGGAAACAAAAAGGGTGATGGTAGGAGGAAAGACAAGTGTGTCAGGAACACCTGAGTGGAGATGCCATGAGGCCAGCCAAATCCGAGCAGCAGAGGCCATTATTGTAGCAAGGGAAAAGACAGAGAGAAGAGACAGTGCACCTGTGAGTCAGAGGCTGGAGTGTGTTTGTGAGTAAACTTATACCAATCAATCAGGTGCGCTTTTGCTGGATGTAGTCATAACAATGTCATTCGTAGTAAAGATTTCTGACACACAAGGATACATGTTTTGGTAGAGGAATACCATCAATTTAATTGATGGTACCCCTCATTTTTGACTCAGGTCAATATTATATTTTATCGACTCTGGAAGAATGAAAAGCATGTTATGTAGTTAAATATTGTAATACTGCCTACATAGTCACATGATCAAACTTTCAAACCTTGCCATAGCTAATGGTTTATGTCTTCAAGCTAAATACATTTATATACTTTCTTCAGTCAACCTTTCTGGAAAAAGTAGGTAATTTTTTTCAGTTCACAACTACATTAAAATCTGAAAGGTAGCCAAATGCGAATATACATATACATATA
>JAOPUL010003388.1:57824733-57836024 GCA_027564515.1 Octopus rubescens | reverse complement strand
CTTGTCTTATTTTGTCTCTGCTATATTGTTATGCTAGAAATGTGAAAATATGTCCTTAGATGCGAGTTCCCACTCTAACCTCGCTGTATGAACATTTTTCGTCCTGCTCACCCTTCACTGCTACCGATATGAAGGGGGGTTTGAGCACATGCCCTTCTGCATATGCCACTTGGTTATAATGCCCATCTGTCCCTGGTCTATATGTTTGTCTGTCCCCAGTCTATATGTCAGTCTGTCCCCAGTCTATATGTCAGTCTGTCCCCGGTCTATATGTCCGACTATCCCTGGTCTAGATGTCTTTCTGTCTCCGGCCCTTACATTCGTCTGTGTCCGCTCTATATGTCTCGTCCGTCCCTGGTCTATATGTCCATCCGACTAACAATCACCTGTGTGCTGGGGCCACGTAAAAGTACTACTTCTGAGAGTCTGGTGGTGGTGGCATGTTAAAAGCACTCAGCACACACTGTGGCATTAGGAAGGGCATTCAGCTGTAGAAACCAAGCCAAATCAGGCAGGAACCTGGTGCAGCCCCACCCCCGGCTTGCCAGCTCTGGTCAAACCATCCAACCCATGCCAGTATGGAAAATGGATGTTAAAGGAGGATGATGATGATGATGATGATGATAATAATAATAATAATAACAGCAACAACATTGTAAATGAGAATGTTTTCAAATTTTAGTTGTTTAAGATTTGATTCATATTTTGTTGTTTAGATAGCATCCTTAATGAGTTAATTGTTTGTGTAATGTTAATTAACTTGATAATCAAAGGTACAGTCAATTAAGTTATTAAATTATAACACATAGCTCTATGTGTATATATGCATATATATAGAGAGAGATATAAACATAGCTGTGTGATTATGAAGTTTGCTTCACAACCACATAGTTTTAGGTTCAGTCATACTGCATGGCACTTTGGGCAAGTACCATCTGTTATAGCCTGATGCCTTGTGAGTGAATTTGATAGATAAAAACTTTATACATGTATCTATAATGTGTGTATGAATGTATGTATGTGTGTGTATGAATGTATGTATGTGTGTGTATGAATGTATGTGTGTGTGTGTATGTATGTATGTGTGTATGTATGTATGTATGTATGAGTCATGAATGTGTGTGAATATTGGTATTTCACAGCTTGTCGTTGTCTGAGTGAAACAATGATTTGATGTTTCTGTTCCTTGTTGGCATTGAATTTTTATTCTTTTACTAGCCACATCTTAATGAGAAAATGATCTTGAGCCAATGAGAGAGTCTGTATGTGATCGCACAACCTACTATAAATAATGGTCAAATCTCACTCAAATCTGTCATCCCTGTCATCTTTGAGAATAGAGAAAGGACACATTGGATGATGTAGTCCTAGATGCACTCTGCTTTAAAACAAAATAGTCACTTCTGGAATATCTTTCATAATGGGTCTGCTCAATCAGGGCTAGCCTTAGACTAAACAATATGGTGTTACTTCTTAATTATAATTTCCAATGAAAGGGTTATCTATTTCATTCATTATATTAGTATTTTAGTAAATTAATTTTGTTAATTTAATAAGTAAATCAATATGTGATAAAAACAAAGCAAAAAAAGCAACCAATTTTTATAGTTAAATGCTTTAATATTTAAGATTTTCTGCCAGTACAAAATGATTACGGTATTGGTTCACCATCATCATAATTTTAATGATTTCTTTCTCTTTTTCATGCTGGCAGTCATCAGATGGCAATACAGTAGAGTCTCACACAGGCAAGGAGTGGGTAAATGGCTGTGTTTAACCCTCTCATTGCCATATTTCTGGTGAAATGCGATGCCACTGTTTCAATTAATTTTGAAAATTACATAGAACTTAATAAAATAACTTTGTCATTATTAAGATAGTATTTACATGAAATTTTGATGGAAGGTTTTAATTTAGATCACTTCAAAAGTTTGTATTATAATACCAAGGGCAGGTTGCTATCAAAAGGGTTAATGAAATTAAAACAGTCTCCAACTCTTTAAGTCCATGGTGAAAAAAGAATTATATAGATGCAGACTATATTTTGTCACCTCTTTAATAAAAGTGTGGGGGTTCTCAAAAATTTCAGTAATATTTTATTGTGGGTGGTTTGTGTTTATCAATTTGGGAACCCATTGATCAACAGCAAAGTATACACTCTTCTTAGTCTTGTGATATCGAACACTCAGAATTTATTTCTTCCTATGTCTTCTTTGGACTTTCTCTACCATAAATGCTTCCATCGTGAGCACATGCTGATTTTTATTTTTTTTGTTTTTTTTTTATTTGTTCACAACTGTTAAATTTGTCTTTAGGATTTTAAAACCGATTGATATACACACCATTTTATTGAATTTAACCTAAAGCTAGTAAAGTTAGTAGTTATCAATTGATTTTTTTCTCCCCAGTATCTGCTGGTCTAACAGATTGGAAGAAATATGAAAATATTTCTTTTGCTTGACTTCAGAGTATCTTGTTAGATCTGTCCATTCATCATGAAACTTACGGAATATCTTGGAGTTCTTAGATTCATCTTAGAAATAACAAATCAATTTCTTTACATAGATGCCAGAAGTTGAGTCTCATTATGACCTAACAGAAGATTTACAATATTTTATTATACATAAAGACTATTAAAAAAAAAATAAAAACCATGTAGATCCTATTCTGTGCTACAAATTTCAGTTATTTCAGTTTTGATAAGTTCATTTCTTCAAAATTTTCTTCAAGTAGTTTGAAGAAGGTATTTATCATAGTTAATATTATTACCCTATCAGTAATTTAAACGGAAATTCCTAAATGGCTAGTTGTTGAAGGTCTTGAGATATGAAACTTGGTAAGATAAGGGCCTTATCTATGAAGATGATTTCACCTGTATAGGTGAGGGTTCTGAAGAAAATTTTGAAAACAGAACTAAAACGTCAGACAATGAACTTATCAAAACTAAAATAACTGAAATTTGTAGCATGATACAGAATAGGATTTATATGGTTTTATCTTTTTTTAATAGTCTTTACGTATAATAAAATATTGTAAATCTTTAGTTAAAGTTTGTGACTGCAGGAATAATTCAGTCTTACACTGGAATGAATAAATAAGTAGACAAAGTAATGAGTTCAGAGTTTCTATAAATGGTTAAGATGAGAGATTTACAAACCTTTTATTACCACGTTTATGTTGAAATATGCTGCCTCCGTTTGAATTAATGAAAAATTTAGTAAAATAACTTTGTCAGTATTAAACTGGTGTTTGGATCATAAATTAACAGGAAATTTTGATGAAAGGTTTTAATCTGAAGCAAGAAATTTGTCATAGAACCAGAAGTGATCTCAGGAGGGCTGGTATTAAGAGAGTTAAATCAAACAAAAACAGTTGTTGTACTTGCCCCAGTAGAGTTACAATACTTGGGTGAGAAAATGCTAATTCTGCTTTAACCCTTTAGCATTTAAACAGGCCATATCCGGCCCAAATATTCTACCTGTTTTATGTTAAAACTGGCCAGATCCAGCCTCTAGCACCTACCCTACAATGTCATTTTAAAAATAAACAACCACAACCTCAAAATCTTGAAGCTACAAGATACTACATGATTAGTTTTTTAAAAATGTGGATAAATGAACATTATATTTGATAAATTAATCTGGATGCTAAATAAATTCTTTGTGCATTCAGTTTGCCATATATTATAGTGTAAGTCAAACGCTCCACTGGTGTCATTAACAGCATATGCTATTCACTGCTTTGCCTTGTCTTCACCATAGTTTGTTTTGTCTATTTATAGTTTATAGAGTACCTGTGTATTAGCCATTATATTAAAACCTACAGAAACTAATTTTACTTGAAAACTTTTGATACCGAAGGGAGGAAAAAAATCTTTTCAAATTACAAAGATTAATAGGGTTGGTGCTCAACATGTGCTTCTATAGAATAAATTGATGAGTCAAACCTACTATTGGATATGATTTTTGCCTGTTGCAAGTATCTTTTACTTAAGATAAGAATTGAACTCATTTCTGCTATTTAACCCTTTTGATACCAACCTGTCTGAGACCACTCCTGGTGTTTTGATAGAAACTTCCTGTTTTAAAAGTGATCTCTATTAAAACTTTCAACAAAATTTTCACATTAATTTATGTTCCTAACACCCTCTTAGTTATAACAGCTATTGTACTAAACTCTTCATTATTTTCAGAATTAACTGAAACAATGGCAATGCAT
The DNA here is from genome assembly GCA_027564515.1 of Octopus rubescens. NCBI lineage: Eukaryota > Metazoa > Mollusca > Cephalopoda > Octopoda > Octopodidae > Octopus > Octopus rubescens. The sequence goes on along the minus strand of JAOPUL010003388.1, from coordinate 57,831,806 downwards.
TTCAACAGAAATATGGTAATAAAAAGGTTAACAAATCACTCTGGAATTTCATGTTTCTATTACTGCTTATAGTAATGAAATATATCACCTACAATGTCCATTGTTGAATGCTAATTGTCTGGATATAGACACAAGGAATTGGTGATAGGATATAAAACACCAAATCTAGCTACTTGTCTGGTACTCAATCAATATATTCATTTAATTAAAATATTTACTTTAGAAATCTGTTCAAATGCCAGTAATTTCTTGCTTAGTCAAACAATATTGCCATAAAATTTAAAACATTAGCAAGTTTAACCAGATTGGCAGAATAGGAAACCAGATTACCAGATTTGTGAAATACTATATTAGAGTAGATTTCTGAGTTAACAAAAGTGACAATATAACATGCATTACTAGAAGGTGTCTTGCTAATTACAAGTGAAACTACTCTTGTCTTTCCTATAGTTTTCTAATTGTCTGCTAGTCAGCAATAGTATCTGATGAGTCACTCGGTTAGCTTTGGCAATCAAAGCCAAAGCCATTCTATAAACCTGTCGTAATTGATGTGTTCTCCTGTGGATAAAACCTATCATAGAAAATAATGCCATCCATTAAAATCAGTTGTATTGAAAAAAGTTTTTATTATAATTTTAAAAATTGCTTCAAGATCTTGAAGTTACTATGTAAGTGCATTGAAGCATACATTTTCTTTGGTAATATTTACTGTTTTTTTCTTCTTCTTTATTTCTTGATTAATGATACAAGAAACTAAATTAACTGCAAAAGACTGTAATTGATAGCTTAGTGCTGCTATTAATTCTTATCATGCAACCAGATTACTGCATGGTTTAATATCCTTTATAAATAATGTTCTTTAAAAATATATTCCATCTAAATAGTTTTTCTCTTCTCCCCTTTCATATAACTACATAAATTTTGATAGTGATATCTCATAAGTTTATTTACCTAATCGTATTACTGGTACTAGGCAAACACTGCTGAGTAGTTAGGTAATCTCTTGTCAACCCAGTTTCATTTTCTGATTGTAACTATTTTAGTTCACATATTTTATTCATCTTTCTGGAAAAGACGTGGAAATTCTTTTCTTTTAAACTTCAACTTTGTATCTAATTGAATAAAATATCAGGAAATCATTCATGCTGAAATAGTTGTTGCTATTAGGACAGACATGGGTATTGATTCATGGACAGTTCACTTGACCTGTGCTTATATTTCTGATTACCATGATACTAAAAGGATGAGATATAAAACTCTCTGGAAACAATGTCAATCTGGTTATTGAAGGTTATTTGTCTTTCTGGCAGAATTGAATTTGACACTGCAAGCTACCAAGCTAATTATTAGTTTTATAGTGTGATCTCTACTACTTGGTAGTGTGTGTATTCTTACCTATCATTACTGAATCACATGATTAACCCCATTTGAAAGTTTGGACCACAAACATAACTCTGTTGTTAACAGGATGTAAACTGCTGGCTTCTTGGCTATCTTTTTACCAATGATGTCTAGCCCTTTAACATTTAAACTAGCTGTTCATGCCCAAATATTCAACCTGTTTTATGTTCAAACCAGACAAATCTGGCCTCTTGCACTTATGCTTCAATGTCATTCCAAAAATAAACAACTACATCAAAATTTTGAAGCTATTATATAATGTATGATTAATTCAAAGCAATGTGAATGAATAAGCATTAATTTGACTGAGTAATTTGAGCTTGATGACAGTAGAACAAATAATTGTCATATTCCTGCTCAATTTTAGTAACTTATTCAGATGAAATAGCAATGCTATCATTTTGTTCTACAAAGCTTTTAGCTGCTAAACTGCCCCCTAAAGGGAATACATTAGTCTGTGAGATGTTAGAAATAGTGTCAAACATAGAAATTTATTTTAGTCATCTGGAGAGTTTGAGGAGTAAGAATTGAGAGAGTGAACCAAAAGTGTTCAACTTGCAAAGTTCTGACAAGGATTATCTTGAGTGATATCTAAAACATGTTGGCTAAATAAGTTTAATAATTACCTGAACAATCTCAACATTGATGGCAGACTAAGAAGGCTTTGAACCCAGATCTGTACTGTGGTATTTCGTTGTTAATTACAGCCTCAATTTGTTCCGCTCACTCTTTTCTTACTAAAAGCTAGTAGGCGTATGTGTATAGTTTATGGAAGCATGCTTTGAAGTGTCTGTAAATATAACTCCCCACCTTGCCCACCAAGGTAAAAAAAACCCTCAAATTTCACTGTTCTTCGTTATAGCATGATCCTTTATACCAATGATTCTCAACCATATTTTTATCTATGGACCCCTTTGATAACTATTCTATTCTGGTAGACCCCCATAGCCATTCAATGTTTAAAAACTAGTGTTATAGATATTTCTTTCAAAATTCCTATTTTGTTTTCCACACATTAATTTGTGTAGGTAGAACTATGTAAAACATCCGAGAAAGAAATTTAGCTGTTTTTTGCAATAAATACATCTAAAGTAAAAATTTTCCAATTTACCGTTCTGCTTGTGTGGACCCCCCTAAATCTTATATGGACCCCAGTTGAGAACCACTTCTTTATACAATGGTGGTCCTCTATATTTCTCTCTTCCCTCACTATTCACCCACTCTATCTCCACATCCCCCCACAGTATCATGCCAGCTGTGACACTGCACACCAGGATGCAGTTTACATTAACAAACAAAAAAAACTATATATTAAACAGGGATAACAGACAAAATCCTAAATTCAGTTATGTTAAAGTATCAAAGCTAGTTTCTTAGTACGTATATTTTTTTTTCGTTCTTTACTGCTGAGCTAAATATTCCACTGAGTGTGTGGCTCAATGATAGAGAGATTAGAAAAGTAAATTGATCAATCTGATCTACATATAGCTATGATTGTTACTTGAACTAGGCAGCCAATAAATGAAATAGCATTTAAATCATTGGTATAATTAAATGTCTCCTTCCTTACATATTGAAGCTATTGAGGAAATCTCTGTGTTGTTCCTGAACCTTCTGAAAATAGCAGCCAATGCTCCATTTCTTTTAGTTTTTGTTTCATTCAATTTCTCTCTCTCTCTCTCACATTCCTTCACTTTAACTCGCTTCCAACAGAATTGGGCCAGATTTTGAAATGAATTGTTAAACATGAATACAATTGCCATTGTTAGTACCTCCAACAATTTATTTTAGACTGGTTAAAAATATCAGTTGAGGGTTTCTTAATAGTTAGTGTGTGTGTTTGGCTATTAGTTTAGTTCTTGATAAACTGAAGTCAAAGATAATTATGTTATTATTTTTTTAGTATTATTTTTTTTCTATTTAAAGCTATGTCTGGAAAGTGAATACACTGGTTACTGTTTTAATTCTTTCGTGTATTCTTTAAACGTTTTTTGTCGGTTCCAGTCATTGGTGGAGCACTAGTTTCAAAGCATTTTAGCTGATTGTATTGGTTCCAGTATTTATTTCAGTCTGGTACTTATTTCATTATCAATTGCTATTTGTCAAACCGCTAAGTTACAGAATATAGGGAAACACAAAATAGACGATTTAGTCAACCAGTGTAAAAATTTACAATATGGACACATGTATGCATACACCCTGAACATTTGCTGCCCTCTTGTGGGCTCACAACATGCCAAGGAGGCACTACTGCCCCGGTTAAGAACCACTGACCTAGTAGTATATATATAGTTAACAAGAAGAGGTTCTATTGTTACTGTTTAGCTCTATGTCAATCCTAATCAAGCAGATCTATGAGCAAAAGCATTCCATCCATAACCATTGTATCTTTTTAAGGGGATATCTCAGACTATTATCCACTGTTAGGTTTTGTATGATGGTGAGGGTGGTGTGATTTGAGAAAGATGTTGTTGTTATTTCTAGTAGGTCAGATGACAATATTGAGCAGTGGTTCTCAAACTGACAACTACGAGGCTTATTCCCTACAAAGTAGTTGGGAACATTTTTGCCCCCTATTAATAAGAAGACAAAATGGAGTTAGTGCCTGTATAATTCTTCTTTCTTTGTTGGTGTTGGACAAATTTAAAACCAATTTATCAGACATGGCAATTTTTCTGCCTCACTGTCAGCCCTCACAGGTCCCCATCAAGGAGTAGGGGTGGTCTGTACCTTCTATAAGAAACACCAATGTAGAGGCTGATTCATCAATAACTTGAACTATACTATGGAGTTGTATAGTTCATTAGTGGTAGTTTTGATGAGTGGGTGGGGGGCAGCAATGTAACAGTAATCAAACAAACAACTTGTGTATTAATTTTTGTGGTGCTCTGTTTAGCCCCTTCATTACCATATTTCTTTCAAAATACACTACCTTTATTTCAATAAACTTTGAAAATAATGAAGAATTTAGTAAAATAACATTGTCATTATTCAGTTGGTGGTTGGAATGTAAATTAACACGAAATTTTGATGGAAGGTTTTAATTTTGATCATTTTAAAACAGGAAGTTTATATCATAGAACCAGCGGTAGTCTCAGGTGGGTTGGTATCAAAAGTCCTTAAATATTTTGTTCTTTATTGCAAAATACTCCAATATAAGATTTACAATACTCATTAGGACATTAAAACACCTGGCTACAACACACATAGTCCTATTATGGCAGTTGATTAAAAAAAAATACAATCAATTGAAGTATAAAAAAAAAGAAAATAACTATAAAAAAAATATAAATCATAAAACAATGAAAATCGGTTTTCTTTGCTTTAGATTTTATAAATTTATACAATTTATGTATTTATAAATGTTCATAGTTATACAGTTCATTATTTTTTTTAATTACCTCTATTAATTTTCTTTTGCTTTAGTTTTCATCTAAATATTTTTTTTTTTCCATAATTTATTTTTAGCTCTTTCTTCATGTAGTTTTATTATAAAATTTTCTTTTGTTTTAGATTATAAATAAAGTATAAACGTAGCCACAGTACTGAAAGCGTTTAACTTGAATTGGTGAGTGATCATTAATTTTTTTTTTATATTTCCCCCTTTATCCAGTCCCTTCATTTTAATCCTTCCCCTTCTTTTAATGAGATCCTTAGGATTTTATTGTTTTTTGTTTTATATACATTTGTGATGATATCTCTTTATATATGTATACATATGTGTGTGCATGTGTATATAGATAAATGTATATGTGTGTGTATATGTTTCTGTATATGTATCCATGTTAGATTTTAGATATTTATGCATGCATTATGAGTGAACTTTGATATTAGTTTCTGTTGTACTGAACATAGACTAAATTCTTTGAGGCATATTAGCTGTTGGATTAAGGTGCCAAATTCCTGACTACATGGTAAAGAATTCAAACCTTACTTTGAAAACCACTGTGTTGTGCTTCTGAACAACTATCATTATACATTTTTGTCTCAGTTTGGATGCAAGCATGATTATGTGATTGAGAATTTTTAATGTGAAACTTTGGTTCTAGGTTTAATCAAGTTGTGCAATACATTGAGCAAGTGTATTTTACCAAGTCTCAGCTTAACCAAAACCTGAGTGAAATTTGGTAGGTAAAATGTGTTTGGAAGCCTGGAACAAACTGGAAGGATTTTTCCAGTTCTTGAGTTGTAGACATAATTTGTTACCCAGTGTAACACAACCACCTAGCCCTTAAGCGTCTTTAACCGTCTCCACTCTATTCCAAGCATCTGAACAAGCTTTCCAGTCTGAGGATAACTTAATTCCTCTCTTCCTCCTCACTATTCAGGAAGCCCCTGGAAAGAGTCATGGCCACTGACTTTTCTCCTTTAAATCACTAAAGCAAAAATGTTTAACCAAGAAAACATAATCCTTTCCTACTTCATGATTCAGTTGTTAGCAGTAGTAAATAATTTTAGCTATTAAAACAATGATCAAACCAAAAAAAAGTCAAAATAAAAACCTTTCTGCTCATGTGCTTTAACCCTTTAGCATTTAATCCGGCTGTATCTGGCCCAAATACTCTACCTATTTTATGTTCATACTGGCCAGATCCAGCCTCTAACACCTTCTCTGCAATGTCATTCTAAAAATAATCACATCATTGAAATCTTGAAGCTATGAGATACTGCATGATTAATTCAAAACAATGTGAATAAATAACCATTATATTTAATAGAGTAATCTGAATGCTAAAGGGTTAAAGTAAAAAACAAAAATGCTATTGCAGCTATCACTTGTTCTCTAGGATGACTTGTTATCAGCATGCACTATGCTTTTGTTAATGATTTTAGAAGCCCATGTCGAGACATAAGTACCCTCTTAATCCTCCCACTACTGACCCAGCAGAACATTCAGGATGTGAAAGTTGAAGTGAGAGATGGCTACTCCAACCAGCACTGGTCTGCTACTTTAGTTATCAATGCTAAAAAAAGGAAAAGCCTTTCATGGGATTTGAACTTGGAGCAAGGAGAACTGAAACAAACATTGCAACATGTTTTATTCCTAACTCTGATCACTCTGCCAATTGATCAAACAAAAAAAAAGATAATAAAAAAAAATGATGAAATAAAAAGTTGGGTCACATATATTGTGTTGAAAGAAAGAGTGACTAGTTTCAGGAAATAACTCTAGCTTAGATTTTTTTTCAATACAGTTTTCATATAGCATTACTCATAACCCTCTTTAGAAGCAAGATGGTTGAGTGTGTATAGTATTTGGACTACCAACTTATAAGCCTTGAGTTCAAATTATACTCCAGGAATTTTGTGTATTTATTCACAGCAGTCATGAAGACAGTGCTATATGTTCAATGGGACAACACATGACACTGATGATATGTCAGTTTTGGAAGCTGTCATAAAGACAGTGCTATATGTTTAATAGGATAACACCCAACACTGACATGTCAATTTTGGTGGCATTCATAATGACAGTGCTATATGTCAATCAAATAATGCATGATATTGACAGGTCAATTTTGATGGTAGTTGCAATGACATTGTCAATCAGACAACACATGACATTAGTGACAGTGTTATAATGTTTATTCAACCTTGATTCTTTTAGAAGAAAAACTTATCAAATAACACAGAATGTTGCAATTTTCTTAATTTAACTACTTTATAATTTT
>JAOPUL010003388.1:57804165-57818823 GCA_027564515.1 Octopus rubescens | reverse complement strand
AACCATGTGGTTGGGAAGCAAGCTTCTTACCACACAGCCACGCCGCGCCTATATATATATATACACACACACATACATAACAGACTTCATGCAGTTTCCATCTACCAAATTTCCTCTCATAGTATTGTTCAACCTGGGTCTATAGTAGTAAAACACTGGCCTAAGGTGTCACATGGTGGGGTTGAATCCAAAACCTTGTGGTTGTAAAGTGAAAGATAATGTTCACCTTGCCTTTTATCATTCTTTTATTATTCACTGATGCATTACTGAAGACTGAGTCTTATGATTTGTTTGTGCCACATTCTTAGTAATAACATCTCTTAATTTCCCTCATGGCTTTCATTTAACTATAGTTGAACTGGGAGTGGGGAGTAAAGCACCATTGTCATTTCTTTCTTAATCCCAGAATATGAAGAAGGTTGAAAGTGAATGGTGATAGTTGTCTTAACCAATCACAGTTGTAGCATAGATTGGATGTTTAAAAAATGGAATGCAAATGTTTATTTATTTAACTCTATTTGTTTGAGATGAAATTATGATGGAAAATGAAATATAAAATATAAACTTTCAGTGAACATTCCCTGCTCTTTCATATCAGAAACCCTTTTCTTTTATTTACCTTGACTGTGGGATGTTACAATGATGAATCAAAAGTTTGTTTAACCCTTTAGCATTTAAATCGGCCAAATCCAGCAAAAATATTCTACCTGTTTTATGTGCAAACTGACAAGATCCAACCTTTCCAACATATCCTACAATGTCATTTTAAGAATAAAACTATCACATCATCGAAATCTTAAAGCTATGAGATAATCCATAGTCAGTATAAAACAATATGAATAAATAAGTATTACAGTTAACATAATAATCTAAATGCTAAAGGGTTAATCTAGATTATGTCTATTTTCACAATTATTTCTGAGTTTGGATGCTATAAAAACTATCACCAGGTGACTAGCTAGTTGTTGGTTAATATCCTATTTTAGTCAAGTGGGATTAATAACATTCTTATATTGACAGATATGAAAGTTTTAGCATTTAAGATGATTAATTTTTGATGAATTGTCCTAATAAAATATTTAAAAATGAAAATTTTAACCAACACTGATTGAAATTGAACTACAAATGCATTCAGTTACTTGTCTATCATCCATTTCATACTACCAAAAGAATCCCTCATCTACTAACTAGAATTAGAATATAATGCAAGATGTACACAGTGGGTACATCTTCCACTCTTTGTTGATTAAAAGGGGTTTATATAGTCTGTAATTGCAATTTCATTTTTATTCATTTACTATCTAATGTTTTCTAGATCCTTATTTTTATGTTTAATTCAAGTTTAAATTTCAATATCAATGTGAATACTATGTTGAGTCAGTAAGTTTAGTCTATTATCTTTTTTGCATTATCTTATTGTCTTCCAGTATTTTCCTAACTAGTTACATTCAGTGGTATTCTTCTGAATGAGTGCCAACTATTTCCTGCTGCAAGCGCATTGTCAGATACTCAAACAAAGCTGTTTATGTCTGTTCAGTTTCGATGTAGTTGTCAAGGATTTCAAACTTCTGTGAAGACAGAAAATCATTGACAATCGATCTTCTTTTGTATGCTCTGCTTGTGGGATTGTTATTCATAATAAAGTTGTTTACTTGTTTTCATAACACATTACTAAGAATAGTTTATTATTGAGATTTATGCAGTTTATGGTTTTTGTTTGTTGAACCTTATGTAACGTTTATTTATTTTAATGGTGAAAATATTTTGTAGATTTACTTTGTTTTATATATATCTATATAATATGTGTGTTTTGTTGTATCTATTGTTACCACTCTGACTATCTATTTTTAAAATAATCTATATGTTTGTCATTTTATATGATTAATAGTTTCATTTAATAATACTGTAAGTAGAATGTCATTTTATGTCCTTTTAGCACTCTATATGTACTTCCCTGTGCTTTTGTACAATCTACATATGTATGTGTTATGTAAAGTTCATCAATTTTGAGCTGATGGTCGTGTTTAATCTTTCTAACATTGTTTTTTTTTCTTTTATTGGATTGGTCTAGAGAAAGGCAATGGGTTTATGATCTTTACAGGCTCTCTTTGACCAGCAAAATCATAATTATTCTACTTCTTCAAACAGTGGTAGGAAAAGCGTGTTCAGGAAAGACATTCCAAAGGGTCAATGTTCTAGGAAGGAAGGATTAGGTGGGGATCACAATATGGATCTTGAGAAGAAGATACTTAGAAGTGTCTGAGTGATGGTATCTGACCATTCAGTCTTGAAGAGCAGATGTCACAACCATAGTTAGTAGTGGTAGCAAAGGCAGAGAGAGGAGACAGCTTATCTAGGGATCAGAGATAGGAGTGTGTTGAAGAGCCATTTCATGCCAATCAACTTGATTTTTTTTTTATTTTGCTTTTAGATTTTAAAGTGGTCCAGGATATTATCGTCATTGTTTTAACAGCCACTTTTCCATGCTTGCATGGGTTATACAGAATTTGTCAAGGCATATTTTCTATGGCTGGATGCCCTTCCTGTTGACAACCCTTACTTGTTTCCAAGTTGTGTAATATTTTCCCATGGAAGACTGGAAATGAATAACATGTATAATGGTGATGCTCATTTACAATCATCAAATGATGTCAAGATAAGGGTATAAACACACACACACACACACACACACACACACGTGTGTGTCTGTGAGATGGGCTTCTTTCAGGTTCTCTCAACTAAATCCACTTACAAGGCTTTGGTTGGCCTGAGGCTATAGTAGAAGATACTTGCCCAAAGTGCCGCACAGTGGGATTGAAACCAAGACCACATGGTTAGGAAGAAAACTTCTTAACCACAACTACTACACCTGCACCTATACCCTATATCTGCATGTATAACAGCAGCACTGTTTCATATGTGGAAGTAAAATTCCATTGTAAGTATCATATACCTTTTCTTTAGGTTTGTTAGTTGTTGGGGCTCTCAAGTATTTTCTAACCCTAAAGACTATTTTATCTGGCTTTGAGGATATTCTCATAAGACTATATAAAAAAATTGTTTTTAATGTGTACTCAGTATGTTCATCTATTAAACTGGATTCACTAAATGGAAGTAAAAAGAAAAGTCTATAGTATATTCATGAAAACCCTGGTGGATGTTTCTAGATAAGGAAGTAAAATATGTTACACTGTTAATAAATATTATTGTGTTCTCACCTAAGGTCAGCCTTTGCTCTGAGTTGTATTACATTAATAATTATGTAATGAGTTGTATTACATTAATAATTATGTAATGAGTTGTATTGCAACAAAATATATCAAATGTGATATATAAATATGTGTGTAATATGTAAAAATATGTTAACTTTGCCTTGAAGTACTTCACAGGAAAATAGGTTTCCCATTTTATGAGACACTTATTGTTTCTGATAAGTACATCTAGCTTTAAAATACTTATTCCAATAAATTATCCAAATGAGCAAACATATCAGGTTCGTCGTCATAAGTAGCTTATAACTCTTAAGCTCCTTGCACCTTCTCAATAATTTTGTCTATACCTAGGTCTTCATCTCTAGAAAAACATGTATGATATAAATGAGGTCGTTATGACTCCTATGCTAGTGAGTAGGTGTGATATTAAGTAACTTGAGGCCTAGAAGACCTATATATTTTGTTAAATTTAAAGTATGAATGGAAGGTTTGATAATTTGCTTATTTTGATAGCTTATAATTCAGATTTTAAATTCTGACGATGTCAGTACATATTTTATCCCTCTGAACTCAATAGAATAAGAAATAAGGGTAGAAACCAATGTTCAAATAGGTTTAATCTTTCAGCATATTTCTGTTTAGTGTGACCAGAGCCGACTCATGAAAAACTGTCAGCCAGTTCTGAAACACATGATATCACAAAGATCATACTAATCTTGTTCACATTCATTTCGAAGGAAATGGGGAACTCTCTAATATAAAGAAGAAAACTAATCTCTTCCTCTATTTGTCATTCTGTTCTGTAACAGAATCATTACAAGATTGGGCTTTTGAATTAGATAACTTTCAGCAAGATATTACAAGTTTTTGCTTGTGGATGAATGGATAGGAGCTTCCAGTTTTAGTTTACAGAGTTTAGTTCCTCTTTCTGCTGCTAGCATGGACTTGACTTCTTGATTTCAATCCTGTATGTAGGTTGTGGGTGTCACTTAACAGAATGTAAAAGAAATTAAGTGGATTCATTAAGATTTTTTCATATGTAGAATTTTTATTCGATGTCCTTTTAGCAATGTTTGTATGGTTAAATGCATCATTAATTTAATTAGTAAAATGATAAATTGCTACTTTTGTCATTGCAGTTATTCACTACATGTTTTCTGTTACATCTTATATCAGTTATCTGAGAGAATTTATTACTAACACTGTTGCATCAGTGAAGATTTGATCTTCAGATTTTCTCGTGTCACAATCCTTGCAATACATTTGTTAAATCCTGTGCCTCTATTAATTATTATACTTCAAAGTGTGAAAAAAGAAACCCATCTTTTTTTTTCCCTACCAGAATATGAAGACTAAAAGTATTATGTGTCAGCCATCTCCATCAACAAACTCAAAGATCTCATAATCTACATAATTCTTGTTCACTTACTTATACTAATATTCTACTCTTTAATCTTTATTTTTGTTTGAAATAGATCAAACTAGTTCAATGAATAATGGCTACATTTGAAGTTAGAACCGTAAATCACCCAACTCCTTATTAATTTAACCCGTTATTGTTGTTGTTTAGTCCCAGATCAGTTCTGATTGAGCAGCTCTATGATCAAAGACATTCTAGTCATGACTATCTTGTCTTTTGTTTTTTGTTTTTATTAAACATAGTATATACAGGATTACATTAACCCTTTTTATTTTTTTTAAGGTGGTCAGGTATGAGTTGAGGATTATATGCCTTCAGGTTAAACAGCCATTTAAAGGATCACTTGTTGTTCATAATTTTCCCAGTGTTATGATACAGTACTTCACTGCTAAATCATTCTTTTCCCATTAAAATGTTGCGAAGATGTTGATTAGAAAGATGTGAAGGTATCGAGCACCTTAATACAAACTGCATACTTTTTACATTCAAAGTCTATAATTATTTATACTGCCTAGTTGATGTTTGTATAATGGTTGCAGATAGCTGAGACATTAAGGTGCAGGTTAACTAAATAATGGCTCATTTTCTCTGTGGAGCAGTGCAAACTCTAGTAAAGAGATTTAACTCTGATATAGTTGAATTAGTTGTATATAAATGCTACAGGGGTGGACATCTCCTAGCTCATGACTTGCGCTGTTAGGTCACTGTATAACAATACCAACTCAAAAATCTTTCAAATTGTCCGCAGGTGTTTTATTTTGTATATGAGATGTGCACTTAATTCTACATGCTTCAGTTCACCTAGATATATGTATTATATCATCATATAAAAATATTACTCACAGTAGTTTGGTACGCTTTCCAGAAGGAGGTTTCTATCTCGTATACATAATGATATGAAACAGAAGGAAAGCGTTCTCTCAGGAATGGTTCCCTACATCTTAGAAAACATTTACATAGTTTTTATTACTTAGAGTAGAGTCTGCTTGGTTGAAAAGGTTATCTCCTACTTACATTGTCTTCGTATTTCCTTATTTGAAAAAAAATAAAAATAAATGTAAATAAAAAATAAAAATTACTATATTAATGCCTGATTTCATTTAAATGAAGGCTTGGAAGGATTTCATAGATGTTATTGATAATAATGTTGTTAGAGAGAAATCAACAGGCCATCTTTAGTGATGTAGTAGTGTTGATAATACATAGCAGTAGACTGTTGAGGAACCATGTCTGCAACTTAGTTTATTTTATATTGCTTGTCACTTAATATCTTTGAAAATGAAATGAGCAATGCTGCTTTCATTTACTTTTCTCTACAAAATCTTAATCTTCATAGTTTATCTGGAAAAGGCACCAAGAGAATACTACTTGAATGAACCTTCTTCAAGAGATGGGAACATAGTATGATTTATACAAAATCACAGATATGCTACTGAGAGACTGAATGATGTTGCATAATTATCTTCTTGACTCACAGTTGTGGTGTTCAGGGATCTTTGGTATATAAATGTAATTATTGTGCTGTTGCTCATTCTTATCATTTATGTTATCAAAGTATGAAAGATTAATTGAATGCCTAAGAAATTGTGTTATAAAAATACAGTTGAAACAAGGTATTGTATGTATGCAAGAAAAAAAAAATTTCATAATATAATTTCTTTGTTGTAGAAGACCTGTGATGCCTTGTAGAGATATTGGATTTAAAGAAATAATAATAATTACAATACTGTTAGTTTTGACAGTTTCTGGAATTTTCTGCTATAGTTTTGGAAATATTTTGTTATGGTCTTAGAAAATTTGTCACTCATCTACTATATTTGGTGGCATAATAGTCGCACTTTTTTTTAAAAAAGTGTCTCAAGAAAATCACCTGAGGTCCTATATGTGAAGTTGTGCCTATATTACATGCTTTACTGCACTAAAACCATTTTCCTGAATATGCACTGCTAAAATTGAGGTACATCTAATATGCCTATGCATTTTCTTTGCCATCAAATATGGTACTTGTTATTATGGAATTGGAACTAAGCAATCTCGTCATGAAACCTTTTTTTTTTTAATAGTTAAATATTTTAAACTCTTCTCTGACTGTACCAGTTGTTTGTCCTTTCTCTCTGACCCAGTACTAGCATATTGTTTGTAAAAGGTATCCCATCCCCTTTAAAGAAAAATTTTAAAATTTATATACAGTAGAACCTCACAATATGAGTGCATCATTGTATGAGTAATTTGCTGTACGAGCGGAGGCTCGTACAAATTTTTGTCTTGAAATACGAGTGGAAATCTGCCGTACGAGCGAGCTTCATACAAGCAACCGCTAGTTGGTGCTGAGCTCGCACACGCTCTCCCAACAAACGCAGCCTCCACTCACTCAGTTCACGTATTTATCTCATTGTGGCAGCACCCCTGTTGTTTCTCCCATGTTTTTTTTTAGTTTTGTGCGTTTTTTGTTATTATTTTATAATAATTAGTTGTGTTAGCCATGGGTCCTAAGAAGGTTAGTGCAAAGGACAGTGCTTAGAAGAAGAAAAGGCTGATTACGATAGAATTAAAGAAGGAAATCATTGATAAACATGAGAGAGGAGTGCGTGTAGTGGCCATAGCATGTCAATACGACTGAAGCACGTTGACGATCTGCACCATCCTGAAGAAAAAGGGCGAGACCAAGGCTGTTACAACAGCAAAGGGTGTCTACAGGCTCTCCAAGCAACGCATATCTGTTCACGAAAAGATGGAAAAATTGCTTTTCCTGTGGATCAATGAGAAGCAACTTGCAGGGGATGCGATTACAGAGACCATCATCTGCCAGAAAGTCTGAGCACTGAAGCAGAACCCTGGAACATTGATGGAGGAGACATCAGCAGACGCATTTAAGGCCTGTCGTGGCTGGTTCGATAATTTCAAGAAGAGGACTGGTGTTTATAGAATCGTCGGTTATGGAAAAGTAACGAGTTCTGACACAAAGGCAGCTGAGGATTCCGTGCGTGAATTCCATCAGCTCATCGCAGCCAAGGGGTACATTGCACAACAGGTATTCAACTGTGAGGAAACTGGCCTTTTTTGAAAAATAATGCCCAGAAGAACCTACATAACTGCAGAGGAGAAGAAAATGCCAGGCCACAAGCCTATGAAAGATAGGCTAACTCTCGCCCTATGTGCCAATGCAAGTGGAAACTTGAAGGTTAAGCTGCTCCTTGTCTACCATTCTGAAAACCCATGAAAATTCCAGTCGCACACAATCCTGAAAGAGAAGCTGCAGGTCATGTGGAGAGCAAATGTTAAAGCTTTGGTCACCAAGCAATTCAAGTGGGTAAACCTTGTCTTCTGACCAGCAGTGAAAAAGTACCTTCTGGAGCACAATCTTCCTATCAAGGCCTTCCTCATCCTCGACAATGCTCCTGCTCACCCACCTAATCTCGAAGATGATATCCTGGATGAAATTAAATTCATAAATGTTCTGTACCTTTCATGCTATGCCACCCCTATCTTGCAGCCCTTGGACCAACAGGTCGGTGTTTTGTCGGTGCTTTGAAGTCACCGAAAATACAAATTTAACCCTTCGTGAGTTTTGGAAGGAGCACTACAACATTGTTAACTGCTTGGAAACATCAATATGGCCTGGAAGGGTGTAACGAGGAGAACGCTGAAGTCTGCATGGGGGAAACTGTGACTTGACTGCATATCCGAAAAGGATGTCGAGGCGTTTGAGTCTGAGACACTTGTAGTCGAGAGGTTTGAGTCTGAAACACTTGTAGTCGAGAAGCTGGTGTCTCTTGGCAGGTCCATGGGCCCCAAGGTTGACAATGGGGACATTAACAATCTTGGCGAGGAACAGAGGAGCTGACAACAGATGAACTCCTGCAGCTGCAGGAGCAGCAGTATTTAGATGCGATGGAAGAGATTGGTTCCCTGAAGGAGGACAGTATAGTGGAGAAGGCTATCTCTATGAGTGACATAAGGGCAGTGTTGGCAAAATGGCAGTATGTTTCTGAATTTGTAGAAAAATATCATCCTGAAAAAGTATCTACAGTCATGCAGCTGCTTTATTTAATGACACTGCACTGGCACATTTTTGTAACATTTTGAAAGGTAGGAAAAAGCAGACTTCTCTCGATATATTTCTAATGAAATGACCTGCTAGTGTGAAAAGTAAAGAAAGTGTGTCCAAAAAGCCTAAATTAAGCGAAGTGAGAGACAATGCCAGAAATTGTTTTTCCTGAAGTCTTAATGGAAGGAGATTCTCCTTCCAAACAATAATCCTCCTTCTCCCCACTCCATCGTCTTCCTCTTGCACAAATCATCCCATCTTTAAGGTAATTAAATTAATAAAACCAGTTTACATATTTCTTTTACATTCTCTTTTATTATGTTTTTATAATTGTCATTTTCCTTGTAACTTCACCTTTTCTGTTTTAAAACCCATAAAAAATGATTTTTGGGTGGATTTTAGGGGCTGGAACGGATTAATTATATTTTAATTAATTTCAATGGGGGAAAATTGATTTGTAAAACAAGTAAATCGTAAAACAAGCTCGGTCCTGGAACTAATAATTGAAATGATTCAAATCATGTGATGAAGAGAAGAAAATATTTTGGTGCTATTAGCTGTTGAAACATGAAGGGGTGTGCACAGTTAAATCATTTAATAAATGGTCAATATGACTATAAAAGTGCAACAGTTTGTATGTATGCATACGTGTGTGTGTGCATGCCATACAAAGTGCTAGTCTGCAAAAGCGAGAAAATGTAAGAGAATTTTGTATCGTAATGTTATCAAATTGCCTTCATAATTGAATTGATAATTGGTACAGACGATTTAGAGAGAGACAGTGATTGCTTACTAATTAAGAATGGAGTTTATATTGTGAGTCTCCACAGTTTGATAATAAAGCATTAAAACAGAATGTTAATGATGTTAGTGTAATTCCAGACTGGCTTATTACTCTTGTTGGCTCAGATCCAACAGCTTCTTGTTTCTACGTTTCATTCACTGTACTCTTTATCTTGCAGCATTACTGAGATGAGTGGCTCACACAATACTATAGAAGATAGTATTTCAGGAAATTACAAAGATATAACTGTAAACTCAATGTCATCTTGGGAATGCCTTCACTCATACAGCTCCCTTTAAGTAATATCCACATCCACTTTGGAAACTTAAGTGTTATAGAAATATAAAGTTCAAAAACTAGTGTTACATTACGTAAATAGTGTCCCTAACATATTAGAGGGTGGTGGGGGGAGTATTGAATTGTTTCATCTTCATGGAATAATGTGTCAAATACAAGTCAACATAGCAGTGTTAAATCCACTTCATGTTCTTATAAGCTATAACCGGAATTACTATGATAGGACATAAGTGAAACATAAAATAGCTTCAATTGGGAATTGAAATCAACTTACAGACTCAGCTGTCGAGGAGCCTACCACCTGTGAATAGCATTTATTCAGTTTATGGTTATGGTTAGTCCACATTACTCTGTAAGGAGCATAGGGCCAGTTTCTCTGGCGTAGATATTCTTTCCTGGATGGGACGCTGGTCTTTCACAGGATTACTCATTTTTACCAGCTGAGTGAACTGGAGCAATGTGAAATGAAGTGTTTTGCTCAAGAACAATGAACGCTTCACCTGGTCTAGTTATCAAAACCACAATCTTACGCTCATGAGTTCAACACCCTAACCACTAACCCATGCACCTCCACTATTCATTTTATAAACTTGGGAAATTAAGAACCAGTTTCACTTTTTCTAATGATGCTAGGGAATGCAACAACATGGAACCTCCAAATTGTCCCCTCAAGACAGAATCAATCCTCCATTCATATATTTATTTGGCTATAAAGATGAATGGAGATTGCTCTCTTGCATTTGTATGTTTTCGACAAATAGGGTGGAAAGGGATGAGTAGAATTAATTGTACTTAGCAGAATGTGTTTTGCATATGATTGATAAGCATCATTTAGCTCCTGATTAGTACAGTCATTTAATCAAACCTTATTGTTTGCTGCTGTACTGAAATACCAAAACATGTGCAAAGTTGTCTCCTTTATATATTCTTTTTCTTTAGTTTGCCCTCCAAGACCAATGTGATTTATGTAGCTAACATTGCCCTTGAACATTTGCAAATCAACAGCTTCAGAAAAAAATGTTCAGGGCAAGAATTCCAGTGGGCCAACGTTTTAGGAAGGAAAGATTTGGTATAGTAATGAGTTCAGAGGTTGGAATGGTGGGCACTGTATGGTTGATAAGTGGAGGGTTAAATGATCTGGTAGTTCCTCAGTGTAGTAGGCATGAGACCACCAGCTCTGCAGAGTATAAGCCACTGTAGTAGTAGTAGTACTAGTGGTGGTGGTGGTGGTAGAAAAGGTAGTGAGAGGAAACAGCATGTTTGTAGGCCTGAGGTTCAAATGTTGGTTAGTGCCAATCAGTTGAGTGGTCTTTCTTTGGATGTGGTGTAGGATATCTGTATGTATGTGTGTATAACAGCAATGTTCTATTGTGGGTCTTATCTGAGTTTTATAGAGAATTAACAGCCATTGGGGTCTGAAGTATTTTCTGGCTCTGAAGAAGGAGGCCAGTCTTTGTGATGCAATTTCAACCATGTTGAGAATATGCTTTTTGCCAGGTTGTGGTGAAAGTTAGCATTTGTAATGATCTTGAGTATCCTAGTATGCTGTTTACATTTAGTGGGTGTGTGCAATGTTTTCTT
Organism: Octopus rubescens; assembly: GCA_027564515.1. NCBI lineage: Eukaryota > Metazoa > Mollusca > Cephalopoda > Octopoda > Octopodidae > Octopus > Octopus rubescens. The sequence continues at coordinate 57,807,481 of JAOPUL010003388.1, read as the reverse complement.
GTTGAAGGTGTCAAAATTGGCATGACCCTATTGGAGGATGTTTTCAAGGTCTCTTCATAGAGTAAACATTTGGGTATGTAGTGTCTAGATTGCACGTGGATGGTACAGAAAGATAGGGAAGGGCAGTACCTGTGTAGAAGTAGATGTGGTTGGAGATGATGGAAAATAAGCCATTGATGTATTGGAGAAAAAGTGGTGGCATGTGACAAAACCAATCACTGGGCACACCAGAGTTGATAGTGTTGGTGAAAGAGCTCCTGTAGTACATGATGTAATTTGCCACATCATGTGCTATATTCCATCTAGCCTGAGAGATGAAAGATGGCTGGAGCCCACAGGTGGGCAGTTTTGCCAGGAAATCTGCATACCGGACACAGTAAAAAAAACAAAAAAAACCTTGTTGAAATTATTAACGTATTAGTCATTAAGTGAATGTACTTTCCACATCACATAATTCCTAATTAGACTTTGGAGGCTTGCTATATGAAATATAACACTAATTTAACCTATTATACTCAGTTTGCTTCAATGAGCTTGACTGACAAATAGATTCAAACTCTTCCTTGAGGATTAAAAGATTGGTATTAGGAAGAGCATCAAGTTGTGAGGAAAAAACAAAATTAATAATAATTGCTTTTTTTGGTCCGCAAAAATGCCATTCCTTTATACATGGAAAAATACAGATGTAACACTCATACATATATTATAAAACTCATCCCACCTGTAGACATAAAGTAGTTAAAAAAAACAAAAAGTCTACAAGGAATGTAATTACTCTATAAGAATGGTACATTTCCTTCACTAAATTATATTCAATTTTTGTTTTTATTATTCAAGCGTAATAGTTATTTTTAAAAATCAAATAACACCTTCAGCTTCTATACATTATAGATGAGAAATTGAAATTTTTTTCACACGATAAAAACATAAATTCTTGAGAAGAAATGTATATATCTTTATTTTTCACATCCATTCTCTCCTTGTTGCGTTATTGTTGAAGTTTAAATGTTGGTACTCTTCATTTACATATTTTACTTCTAACCAACACCGGTTGTCAAGTGGTGGTGGAGGACAAACACAGACACAAGGACACACACACATATCTATATATATATATATATATACACATATATATATATATACATGACAGGCTTCTTTCAGTTTCCATCTACCAAATCCACTCACAAGGCTTTGGTCGGCCCGAGGCTATAGTAAAATACACTTGCCCAAGGTGCCACTGAATCTGGAACCATGTGGTTAGGAAGCAAGCTTCTTACCACACAGCCATGCCTGCGCCTATATCTATATTTTATTAATAATTAGTCGGAGGAAGATAGGCAACATTCATGACCATTGGAGATAGATTCTACTGGACTGATGAGATATAGTTAATAAATATTCAGCTTAAACTTCTATTTCCTGAGAAAATTAATGTTACAAAGCTTGTTTGCCTAAGCTTCTTTGACTGACAACAGGTTTTGTTCATAGTCTCAGTTACAGAAAGAACAACACTTCATTCAGTGTAGCATGGAGAAATGAGTGAGGAAGAAAGCAATGATATGATATACCTAAACATATTACTGCCCAATCATATGAATATCAGGAGGTCTATGGTCTACTTGGATTGCTTTTGCAACGATTTGAGGAAATCCTGCATTCTCCATACTGTTGTAATTTAGCTGGATATTTGGTTTTACTTGTGTCATGCTATCAGCAATATCTGTTAATTCCTCCATTTATCTTCAAAAAATATGACGGCCTCACAAAATTTTGACAGAAATGTAACTCTTTTTGAACACATTGGATCTTTACACCTTTTTGACATCCCTGAATATCCCATGAAAGTTCTATAGTTTTGGAAGGAAATTACCACCATATTTTTTTTACCTACTGACTCAATGCTGTTTGAATATATTACAACATCTGGTCTGTGTTTTTTAGATATTCAAGATAGGGTACTTGTCACCAGATCATCGTCTATTTGTACCCAACAATTGCTCTGTCTATTAGTTTATTTTGCTTTTTTGTTTGTAGAGGTGCTTTGCTTTGATATGTTTCCTGATAATTTTAAACAGTTTTGATACTTTCTATCTTGTAGTGGGGAAATAAGTTTGGAAAATAATTTCTTAGAGACCTCTTAGTGAAGTTTTATTTTTGTTATTCAATCTGCTGAAGCTCTAACTACTTTAAAGTTTAAAATATAGGTGGAGGGAGTTTATGTAAGTATAAACATATGTTTTAATGTCCTTTACGTATGCATATACATATATGAATGTAAGTTTGCACGTATAAGTATGTTAGTTTATCTACGCAGGCTTGTGTTCCTATTGCCTTATCTTAATAATTAAAATTACATCGTTTTTAAAATGAAAATACCTATCACCTTATCTTATTTCTATACCCATATTACCTTCCTTACATTACTCGTTTATATACAACGCTCTACTGAATCCATTTTCACATCCTAATCCAAATTGCCTGACGAAGAAGTCTTCTATTTGCGTCTAATATATTCTATTATATGTTATTTATTTATTCTATTATATGTTATTTGGGTTATTTATCTTTGATCTTCGGAATCGTTCTTAGATTTGTTTTGATTTGCTTCCTAATGGTTTAATAAATCTCTACCATTAATGTTTTCCTTTTATTTTTTTATAAATTTCAGCCCAATGTCTGTGGCCATGCTGAAGCACCACCAGTGTAATCACCTTTTCAAAAGACAATCTTATGCGAATGGCTTTTAGTGAAGGAGAGAGTTCTATACCACTGCCCTCTTTCGAGTTTCTTGCCGTGATATAGGTTCATTTGTGAACTTGGACAGCAGGAGATCATGTTTCTTGAAAACATCTACCTCTACTCCATGAAGATCCCTCAGATGTTTTGGCAAGGCATTAAAGAGATGTGTGCCCTTAAATCACAAGCTATTTCGGTGAATGGTATTCACTCTAGACGGGATTGCTGGGACCTTTGGAACAGTTTGGTGCTAGCCCCATCCAGCGTCTTCCATACGTATATCACTGCATACCTCTCATGTCTTCGCTCCAAGGAGTACAGTTGTAACTCTTCAGTCTCTCCCGGTAGCTCAACTGTTCCATTTATGCAATTTTCTTGGTGAAACACTGCTGAACTGCTGTCCACAGTTGAGAACAGTAGTCGAGACGGCTGTGTACATATGTCCTCCATTGAGCCAGCATAGTTTCCTAGTCCTTTGTTCTGAGGTTTCTCAGAATCCACCCGACCACTCGCTTTCTCATTGCCACCATCTTTGTGATATGCATGTGAATCGAGACGTTGTTACTCATATCAATTCCCA
>JAOPUL010003388.1:57768794-57781931 GCA_027564515.1 Octopus rubescens | reverse complement strand
AATTGAAGCATTGTTTTTAAAGTGGATGTCCTTCCTATCACTAACTTGTACCAGTTTTTCAAGTAAGGGATATGGTTTTATTCCCCATGTCTTCAAAAGCACACAGCTATTGAATGATTTGTTGAGAGGGAATAATGACAACAAATTTCACCGTTTGTAGCTCAGTGCTTTTTCATGTGGTGCACAGAATGTAAACATTCACACAGACATATATACCTATATATACATAATACACACACACACACACACACACACACAGGCTTTATATGATTTCTGTCAACTAAATTCACTAAGACTGAACCTGAAACTAGGTGGTTGAGAAGCAAACTTCATAGCCACATTGTCATTCCTCCATGTAAGATACTTAATTCTACTTCAGTTTACTCTGTTGGTATTGTAACTAGTTAAAATAAGTTTTTATATTTACACGTGTGGCTTAGTTTGAAGGAAGGGTCAGTAACTATGGCTTTCATGTCTTCTGATACTTATGAGCTTTATTTTAATGCTAACTTTTACTACAACCTGGTCAATGTGTCTAGGGTAATAGATGGAAGGTTATAATTCAAATTTTACCTCTGCAACTATTTTGTTGCATCTCCAAGTTTGTTTGTTTTATGTCAGTTTTTCAATGTTAGTATGGGTTAGATGAATACATATAATTGAAGCATTGTTTTTAAAGTGGATGTCCTTCCTATCACTAACTTGTACCAGTTTTTCAAGTAAGGGATATGGTTGATATTCAGTAAGTCCATGTCTGCAGTAAAAACATGGGTAAGTGAGTTGGCTCTCACATTTGTCAGTCAGGTTAATGTTCTTTTAGATTTGGTCTGTGATATTTTGTGTGTTTACCACCAGCAGTAGATGATCAATTATTGAAGCATTTTCTGACCCAGAAAGGAATGCAGTTTTTGCTATGTTAAGATTATAGGATCATCAGAGATTGTGAGGTTTAGCAAAAGTAGTAAATTTAGGGGTTTGAATTGTTAGAGAAGGTGAGGTACAGGATTGTTTCATTGATGCGGGTAATGATTGTGTATTTGTGCTGTTGAAAAAGAATAGTGTGTTATGTCCTCATTGGAGAATATTTTTGAGGTCTTTGTTCATGGAGGCTGTACCTCGTGTCTACATCTACATTGCATGTGAATGAGGTTTGTGTGGGGAAGAGTAAAGAGTGAGCACTGTTGAAGAAGACAGCAAGCAGATTGCTTATTACAAGAGAATTAATGGAGAGGGAGAGTGCAAAACTGGGTTAATAGACTGTAGATACTTTCACCTGCACACTCTACAGTGATGCAGTTGGGCATGTAGTTTTGAATCTAAGAGTTGAAGTTCATAAATAAGTAACTTGGCTAGGAGTTTCTTATATCAGTCACAGTCAAATGCTTGCTAAAAACAAGTGAAACAACATTGCCTTCACTGAGGACCACTGAGGAGTGAGTATAGGAAAGTAGGTCTTCAGTTGATCTGCAAGGAAAACAACTGAAAGGTGTTGAAGATGAGGATTTTTAGAAACTGTTTCCAGGTTAATGGTTGCCAATATCAGAGACGTTGTTGCTCTTCTTTAAAATGGGACCTACTTTATATTTAAATAAAACCGGTATAGAGCTCTGTAGGGAAAGACTGATTGAGGAATTTGGTAAGGATATGAGCTATTTCTGGTACATAATGTCAGGGCCAATAGCATTGTTGATTTACAGTGAATGGAGGTGTATTTTTTTGCAATTAGCATGTATATGTGTACAAAATGACAAATCTCATGGAGTGGAGAAGGAATATACTGGAGGACTCTTGTTGAGTAGTGAGGGATTGGAAACAAAGCTAGTAACAATTGTGGACAGTTTCTCCACTAAGGTACTGCTTATGGAGACATAATTAGGAGTGCTGGGTATTTTCAATTCCATTCATTTGAAAATGATGTAAGTAAACAAGATTTATTTTTTTACATTATTGAGACTGCTGCTACCAATGGCATGTACATACCTCTTTCTGCAACTTCTGAGTTCACACCAAGGGGCAGAAGGCCTCTGTATAGTCACTTGACCTGCTAGCAATAGCAGCCAAATTTCCATCAAATTACACATCCTGCCATTTAAAAAAAGGATACATTGAATAATGTGCTGGGTTCCCTGTCGAGAGGAAAAAGATGGGATGGTTATGGCTGAAAGGCCTTTGTTTATAGATCTGCTCAATAGGGGTTGACCCAAGGTTAAACAAGAACTTCCAAGACCACAATGTTGCAGTGTGTGTAAATATTGCAAATGGCAATTTGTCAAATGAATATGCTAACAAGTAAAAATGTTAGAGAAGACCTTTGAACAATCCAAGCACTTTCTATTAGTAAAACTGGAACAAAAACTACTTTTTATTTTCATAATGTAATCTGTTTCAAAATTACTTTTCCACAGAGTTCTGACTCGTGCGGGTGTGCGTGTGTGTGTGTTTGGAACCCTATAATGTTTCGTCTGTAGCTATGTGGTGGATTGTGCAGGAAGATCTGTCCAATGTTTGAATTGTTCATGGCTATTTACTGCATGACCTAATTATTGCTTTTAGCTGTCAACATTCTAATTTCATCAATATCAAGGACTGTTTTTGCATTTCAAATGGCTTCATTCCAAACTGTCTTTACTCATCTTATTTATTCTGAATATTTAAAAATGGATTTGTTTGTGAAAATTGAATAGCTAGGGTTCTCTTCCCACAAAGCATATGCTGTAAATCTCTGTGACTTCATTTACTGTAAATAATGTACTGTAAGAAATAAAGTTTATCACAAGATCCAGTCCTTGTTGCAGTGTTGTGGCTTGTGTGACCCTGAGAGCTATGCCAGCAGTGTGCAAGCTCTCAGTAGGGCTTCCCATGCAGGACAGGTCAAAGGATAGAGGGCCAGACTAATATGGACCACCTCTTCTTGGTGGTAAAAATGGGTTTGTGTAGGGTCAGCTTTACTACCTAGAAAAAAGCCAACTTACAAGGGGTAAACAGAAAGGATAAAGCTCTTTCCTGAGTCATATAGACTCATAGGGCCAGTTTTCCGGATTCTGTGGCCACACCTTAAGGACCCAGTGTCAAGAACATTGGAGAAACGTCATTGATGACCTATACTCACTCCATAGAAAGCAAAGGGCTTAAGAGAGAAAGAAATAAAGTCAAGTAAATCATTATCAAAATATGTGTTGTAAAGTGTTGTACTAAGATACAAACGTACTTTTGGCCGACTTTCTGAATATAGGATTTAGATAATTAAATTGACCTCAATTTTGAAACACTGTTAATGAAGAATAAAATATGATAATGATAAATGTGTGTGTGTGTGTGTGTTTAGTACATTTGATGAATTGAGATTTTACTGATAATTATGATTCACTTACATAATCAGTGATGTGTAATTGTTTCTAGCAAGTTATATATTTGTGAAGCAATGGAATGAGTAATTGCATACAGTGGTTGTGATGTTGGTGTACTTTATTTGGGCCTCTGACAGGTTTCAGTATTCTTTTGGTCATTTTGTTATTGTATATGTGTCATCTTAAATAATTACATGTGTGTGTGTGCGCGCGTGCGCACATATACCAGTGTATATGTATGTATGTATGTATGTATGTATGTATATATATCATCATCATCATCCCTTAATATTCGTTTTCCATGCTGGCATGGGTTGGACGATATATACATATGCATTCATATTTGTGTGTATTATATATATATATATATATATATGTATATATATGTTTATGTACGTATATATATATATATGTTTATGTATGTGTATATCATCATCATCATTTAGCGTCCATTTTCCATGCTGGCATGGGTTAGACGGTTTGACTGGAGATTGGCAGACCAGAGAACTGCACCAGACACCAGTCTGTTTTGGCATAGTTTCTATTGCTGGATGCCATTCTCAACACTAACCACTCCAGAGAGTGTACCGGGTGTTTTTAACACGTCATCGGCATGGTTGTTATATATGTACACACACACACACACACATATACACACACACACACACACACATATACACACACACACACACAAACATATATATACACACACACACACACACATACACACACACACACACACACATATATATATATATATATATGCATGAGCGTAATCATACATGAGTATGTGTGTGTATCTTTTATCTTCTACTTGTTTCAGTCTGTGGCCATGCTGGTGCACCACATTGAAAAGTTTAGTTGAACAAATTGATCCCAGTACTTTTTTTTTTAAGTCTAGGACTTATTCTATCAATCTCTTTTGCTGAGCCGCTTAGTTACAGGGATGTAAACAAACCAACACTGGGTTTCAAGTTGTGGTGAAGGTGGGAGCCAGACACAAAGACATGTATACAAAAGGCTTCTACACAGTTTCCATCTACCAAATTCACTTACAAAGCATTAGTCAGCCTTGAGCTATAGTAGTAGTCACTTGCCAAAGTTGCTGCGCAGAAGGACTGAACCCCAAAACTATATGATCGCAAAGTGAGCTGCTTAACCATGCATCCATGCTTTTGTGTGCGTGTATACATATATATTGAAATCTGAGATGTCGCTATCACTACTCAGTTTTACATTTCAGCTTTTTGTTGCAGTGAAAAGCAAAGCTGAGTAGTTTGTAGTGTGGTGACATCTCGATTTTAATAAATATATAGACTCTTGTTATGTGCGTTGAGTAATTTTCCCTCAGGTTTGTAAGCACGCACTCTCTCTTACACACACCCATGTATAATTTTATATACTTTTAGTTGATATATCTGTAGACTATATACTATATATTTCGTTAATATGTTAGTAATTAACCAGGTATATTGTGCACTAATCCATCAACTGATATTGTTCTATGTAATATTTGCAAAGTAATTATACATAACGAGCTTATTGTGTAGCAAAGGTTTTATTGAATAATCACAGTAGTTGGTTAAATAAAAAGTGGATGCTGTGGTTATTGTCATCTGAATATCTGTGCACAATATATGTTATCAGTTATTATATTACCCATGTTGTATATATATGTGTGTGTGTGTGTGTGTGCGCACGAGTATGTGTGCGTGTATGTATATTGTATGTGTGCATGTATATATTGTATGTATGTGTGTGTATATGTATATTCGTGTATATATATATATATATGTATGAACGTATATATAGTGTGTGTATGTATATGCATGTATATATTTGTGTATATATATATATATTTGTATGTATTCATATGTATGTATGTCTGTCTATCTATCTATCTGTCTTCTATATACACACACACACATATACATACATATATACATATATGCACACATATACATATATATATATATACACACACATACATACATACATACATATATATATATATATATATATATATATTCACACACACATATATATATATACACACACACATACATAAATATATATGCACACACCCACACACACACACACACACATATATATATATATATATACATTCATACATACATATATATATGTATGGAATATCGATTTAATTACTAACATTAGATCATGTAATATTTCGTTTAATAATCTTATATATATCACATAATGTTGTCTCTTATTTAATACTACTAACTATTCACATAAATAGACAGTATAATATTGACCAATCATATAAATGTTGTGCTTCAGTTAGCCATACATTCAGCAACATTTCCTTTCGTTTCTTTTTTCTTTTCTATCTCTTTTTGTCTCTTTATTTCTATTTTTTTCTCTTTTTATCTTTCATTTTGTTGTTGTTTTTCAATAGAAAGTCTGAATCATCAAGAGAGGAATGAGCCAAGGGAAAATATGTTAGAAGACTGCAAGCCCTTTGGTGAGTAAGAATTACCAATGCTATTCAAAAGAGATGCTGTCTTTGGTGTAGCAGCATAATTTATTTTTGTGTTGTTATTATTTTTTTTTTCCATTTTTTTTTTTTTTTTATCTTGGCAACAAATAGGCAGCAGGGGAGAGAGGGTTCTTTTTACCCCATCACCTTGATGATTTGAGTTGTTGACAGAAATACTTTAACAGTTCAAAGAGGGTTTTACTTGGTGCTGATTGCATTCATCTCATTAATTAATAGACCTGACAGAACTACAGCTGGTTGTTTGCATCCTAGTTGTTAGTATTTTATTTATTTATTTATTTATTCATTCCTGTACTAAAATCAGTATGGAATGATATAGTAAAAGCAAATCTAAAATAGCTAGGATTTCAAGAGAAAAAGGCACTTTCGATGGGGGTAAAGAGGAATGAGATAAATTAACGCCGTCTGAAAGAAACTATGAACTGAAGAAGCTGACACACTAAAGTGCTAGATACTCCTTCTTTTAGTCAACATAGACCAGATATTCTAACCCTATCTTATGTATTGAATTGTACTTAAAGGCTAAGCCACTTTACACTAGGATATTCAGCTCAATCTCTTCTGGTAATGGGAGCTATTCTGCACTTTCATGTTAATTTAGTTCTTAGAAGCATTTGCTCCAACAATTAACTTAAAAATTTACAAAACCTGTCAGTCTAGTCAGGTTATTATAGTACATTGAATGTTAAATAATTAAACTGTGTTAAACCAAGAATTTTAATTACTATAATTCATCAGTAAAATTTTATCTGTTTTTCCTTGTTGGTGTCTATTGGATTTGTTTGCAATCAAAAATATTGATTTGTAACTTAGGCCCAAGGTGACACAGTTTTGGGAAGAAACAGTTGATCATATCAATACCAGTACTTGGTTGGAACTTACCAACTATGAAAGGCTGAAATGCAAAGTCAATCTTGGAGGGATTTGAAATGAGAATATAAATGAGCTAAATATAAAAAGGCATTATATTGTATTATATTTGTTGTTCTACCAATTCTGCCACCAGGGGAAATCTACTGCAATGAAAAATATTAATTTACATATAGATCTCTAATTACTTTTGTGAATGTGTTCTTCCTTTATTATGTGGGAGGGTGTGGCCTAGGGAAAATTTGATGGCTGTTTCTAGCAGGTTGAGTGACTAAATAGATATTCCTATAGTGGTTTATAGAGGTGCTATAATATAGCCAGGTAGATAAGTGATGTGATTGAAGGGCCTTCAATTTGGATGCATGCCAAGCGTTTTGTATTTTGTGGATGGATCATCATCATCATCATCATCCTCCTTTAACGTCCGTTTTCCATGCAAGCATGGGTTTGACCAGAGCCGGCAAGCCTGGGGGCTACACCATGTTCCAGTCTGATTTGGCTTGGTTTCTACAGTTGGATGCCTTTCCTAGCGCCAACCACATTACAGTGTGTGCTAGGTTATTTTAATGTGCCACCGGCACCAGACTCTCGACGCTAGTGCTTTTACGTGGCACAGTCATGAATGGTTTATACGTGGCACCACACAGGCTATTGGTAGACAGACAGACAGACATATAGAACAGGGATGAGACAGATAGAAGACTGAGAACAAATATGGGCCGGGAACTCATAGTTGGACGGACGATAACATATAGACCTGGGGACAGGCGGACATGAGGACCAGGAACTCAGAGTACATACATTGTCTGGAGGCCCGTGTGCAAGCACTCAGACCCTCTTTCTACAGCGGTGGTAGGGAACCCTCCATACAGCGAGGCAGAATGAGAACTTGCATTTGGGGACACCTTAGGAACTCGCTTCTGAGGACACATACAGTGAGGTAGAGTGGGAAAATGTTTATCTCAGTTCAGAAGATAGGTTTACTGGGTAGTAGGACTCCTTAAACTTTTTCTTCCTGTGTGCTACTTGGCCCTTAAACTTTTTCTTTCGGTATGCTCCTTCATCATGTCCAGCAATTTTAGCATACCCTGTATAAAGAAGAGACTTGCAAACAGTTTGCTTGTGCAAGTGCTGCCTCTCACTGAGGGGAGGCTCCACCTAATGGATTGACTGCCTAGTGTAAAATGGCTGAATAATATAGTATGGTCAATAGATATATATTATTTGTTATTAATTTCATTTAAAGAGTTCAAACCCTGCTCTGGCCAACTTCGGCTTTCATCCTTCTGAGGTTAAGAAAATAAAATACCAGTTAAATACTAGGGTTTGTATAATTGACTGTTCCCTGTTCTCATATTTCTGGCTTTGTATCTATATGAGAAATGAGTTTCATTTAAATTAATTTTATATATATATATATATATATATATATATATGAGGTAAATGAGCTTTTTAATAAGTAACCCAATCCTAGGCACAGTTTCAGAGAAGTACACCTATGTATCATTCTCAAATGAGTCTTGTATGAAATTTGCTTTGGGTTATAAACATTGCTGAAAATACTTGTCCAAAACGATAATTGGATAAGAATAGCAAACAGCTCTCCACACATTTTCTGTATGCACAAGTTGTATTTAGCTGGTTGTGATTTCTTTAAAACTCCAGTGCTTTTACAAACCTTGTGTACCTTCGAAATTTCTCTTGCATATTATACCCCTAAGTACATATACATATCCAGTTTGAGCACCTCTGATCTAGAAGCACATTAACTTTTCAATCACCTGATACTTTTGAATCCAGAGGGAAAAAAAAAAAGCAATACTTTCAAAAGCCTTTATGACTTTTATCACTAATTTTTATATACAAACACATGGACATACATGTGAGCACATGCACTTACACACATGTACCCACACGCAAGCAAAGTGTTTTCTATAGACAATAGAAGTAGATATTTTTACACCATTTTGACACAGCCAATCAAATAAATTTCAGTAAAATCATACAATCTTGTTAAAAAAAGAAAAGGGTGTTCCATCATGTCTTTGGTTTCAGTTGTGCCATAGTCAAAGAATGTTAAGATACTGCAAGTAATAAGTGTCAACCCAAGAAGAATTTTACAAAAATAGCCTAAAAACTTGTAAGATGAAGTTTAAAAAAAGCCTTTTAAATTAGCAATTCTTATTCTATTTTGCAAGCATGAATGAAATATTTAGACATATTTACCTGATACATATTATAACATTCCCCTCCTCCCATATCCCAACACATTTTAAAATGAAACAAAAATGCTTTTTCATGTAGATTTTCTTACTACAAAACCAGTTCCAACTGTCTGGGTAATATGTGCAAGTTATATTTAGGTTTCAGAAATTCCTTCTCAGTTAACCGAAATTACAAACTGCATTCAAAGCTTCATTGTCAATGACACACTTTTTGAATTGTTTGTTTCAGTTTATTTTGTAATATATGATTATTTTTTGTTTTTAATACAGTAGTTCTGTGGAATAGGGGTCATGCTTTAGCATTTAGTTATGCAGTCATTGTTGAAAGATAAGGTGACCTGTTGTTAGCTAACCAGTTAAAATGCATTTAATAAGGCCTAATTCTATGATTCGAAATTTGGTTTTATGTGTGCATACATGCATCATGTGTTTTCACTTCACTATCTCTCTCTCTCTCTATCTCTCTCTCTCTCTCTCTCTCTCCCTCTCCCTCTTCCTCTCTCTCACACACACACACACATATATATATTAGGCCTGAGCAGTTTAGAAAGCAGCAAAGGCCATATTGACTTTCAGGAGAAAAATGTTGCAGGCTGTAGTGGATTTTCAAACAAAAGTATATGCATGCTTTAAATACTCCTATTTTTAGTTATCAGTTATCAACCAGGGATGAAGGGAAGGATTTTTATTTTTATTATTTTTTTTTTAATTTTGATTCTACATTCATAGAACATCCTCATTCACAGTCTTTTTACTTTACCTTTTTTATGCTTTCTTGTAAACAAATACTATTCTCAAATTCAATAGCAGTGGATAATAATAATAGTAATAATAAAAAGAGTGCCTTGCACACAATTTAGTTTTGTCCATCTGTGTTATCAGTTCAAATCCTGCTGGGATTATATTTGCTTTTTATTCTCTTGGGATGATCAAATAAGCCGTAGTTAATAAATTAACTCCATATCTACAAATTGGTAGTTTTCTAATTTAAGCATAGCGCTGTAAGTTTCAGAAAGAAAGCAAGCCCTGGCTTTCTGTCTGAGTAACTGGGGAATTGCCGTTCTGATGCTCTCTTTCATTGACATTATTCACAACCTTGGCAACTGATGTCACTCTATTCATTAATAAAACTCACAACTGTCACTCACAGCCAAGTATCACTTGGTGGCACTTACCATGTTGTCACTAATTGTTCTAGGTACTTATCTGGAACTCCTACTTTTGACCCAGCTGAGCATTGAAGATGTGACAGCTGGAAAGAGTGGGAGCTGCATCAGTACTCAGCTTGTAGTCATTTTCAGCTGAGTATCACTTGACGTTTCTGTTAATTGTTTCAGGTCCTATCAAAGTGACACCTTCTCAGTCCCCCTCTTTTGACCCAACAAAGCACTGAGAATGTGACAGCTAGAGGGAGAGAGAGGGCAGCACCAGCACTCAGCTAGTACTCTTTTTCAGCTGAGTAGATTGGATTAACATTAAATGAAGTGCTTTGTTCAAGAACAAAATGTGCTGTCCGGTGCCAGAATTGAACCCACATCTCATGAGGATGAGCCCAACACCCTAACCACTATGCCACACACCTTCACATATTCATTTATACATAAATCATAATTGATGATGATAATGATGCACTTGGCTCTGAAAAAATACCTTGCTAGCAATTGACTGACTAAGAACAGGTTTATATGTTCTTATTACTTACTGCCTGCAGTCTTTCAGGTTTCTTATTCTTTCTGTGACTCTTCACTACCATTATGTTCAACATGAAACTGCCAAGTCCTTCCTCAAATATTGGACTTCTCTTGTTTTTCAAACCAAACCAATATATTCCACTTTGTAAACATTTTGTACTTAACCTTTGCTGAGTAAACAATTGCGAGTTTCCTACGATTCTACTAGGATTTCTGTAATTCGATAATAACTCTATCATCATCCACTGGACATTACTGTCTCAAGTCCTCGGACTCATAGGGCTAGTTACCTGGTTTCCAGGGCACACAAGTGATTGAGATAACCACATTAACTGTGAACGGGACGCCAGTCCATCACAGGGTTATTCATTTATAGCTGAGTAGATTGGAGCAACATGAAATGAAGTGTTTTGCTCAAGAATGCAACATACTGCCTAGTTTGGGAAGAGAAACCACAACTAGGAATGCAATACCCTAACCATTAGGCTGTGTTCCTTCACTATATTAATTCTATGCCCAATTTAAAAATACATCTTCTTTATTACTTTTGACCTCTACATATAACATACTACCATGTGTGTGATACACATTTTGATTTTGTGACCTAAATTGACTTTAAAACTTTATGCAGTGTTAAACAATTATCATATGAAGAAATAATCTACTATAATCCAATATAGTAGTTTTTAGTACTTCATTTTATGTGAAATAAATTGATATAAAATTAAAGCTTATAAAGCTTTATTACATTATTTTGTGTGTAACTTTCGAGCTCAATACTATGTATTATAAACACCCCTAATTTTATTTTTGTGAAAAATGTATGTGCAGGCATGGATGTGTGGTTAAGAAGCTCGCCTTGTAACCATGTAGTTTCAATTTCAGTCCCCATGCACAGCACTTTGGCCAATCAGTACCTTGTGAGTGAATTTAGGAGACAGAAACTGTGTGAAAGCCCATAGTGTGTGTGTGTGTGTGTGTGTGTGTGTGTGTGTGTGTCCGTCCACCACACTATTTGACAACAGGTGTTGGTTTATTTGTATTTATATTCTCAGATAGAATAAGTATCCAACTTAAAAAAAAAAACATAAGTACAGTGCTCCAACATGGCTGCAGTCCAATGACTAAAACAAGTAAAAGATTATATATGAAATTTTGAGGTAATTTATTCCTCTTATATCTTGATAATAGCTTATTAGTTTTGTCCATCTTGTCTTCTGGTCTCTCAATGTTATTCAAGGTTGTGGTAAATATACCATACCATAATGTCTGGTGTTTCATTGTCAATGCAAAAGTATTCTAATGTTACCTTGATTTTTGGGGTTCCCTAGTCAGCCTTGTTTGATCTATCCAAACAATAATAATCAGTCGTGACATTTCCAGTCGTGACCTTCTTGTTTTTGTTATAGAATGTGTTGCCCCAAGATTTAAAATTTTAACATGTGCTTTCTCTCTCTCTCTCTCTCTCTCTCTCTCTCTCTCTCTCTCTCTCTCTCTCTCTCTCTCTCTCTTTTAAGTTGATAGGGAGCTGTTCTACTATATTGAGTAGATCCAAGAGGCTGCCATAATGATGATAGTAGGGAGATTGTCAAATGAAATGTTGAAGTTGTATTGAACAAGTCAAATAGATTTTATTGGCTTGTTTAATATAATAATCTTGTTTGTTTTGTTTATGACAATGTTGAGATAGGATTAGATATAAATCCCACTGGGCTCTCACTTATTATTAACTCTTGCTTACTTTACAACCCCTGCAAGCACACAAGTTTGCAGGAGAATAATCAGATGAAATACTTGAGCCCTTGCTTAAGGACTTTGCAGATAGGGAGAGAGAGGGGGGGGGTGAATGCACATACCTGTCTGAGTGAATCCTTATTTCCCCCTTATCTTCACATGTGTTTGCTTGTTGTCAATGATGGCCTTGCTGATGGTGTCAGATGGTGTCGCTTATATCCAGGCTGTTGTTTGATAGATTGGAAAAAATGATTATCTCGCTAGGAAACAGGTGGGACATCCAGCCATAGAAAACTGCCCCAGTGTACTCTTGACTCACCCATGCAAGCATGGAAAAGTAGAAATTAAAATGCTGATGACGATAATCATCTGGGTGTAATTTGAAGGATCATTTTGCCTATAAAAAACTAAAAACTCCTGTTTCACTGCTTTTATTATTAGTCATCCAATTAACTAATAATCCTTTCTAATATAGGCACCATGCCTGAAATTTCGCGGGAGGGAGCTAGTTGATTACATCAACCCCAGTGCTTGACTGGTACTTAATCGACCCCGAAAGGATGAAAAGTAAAAGTCAACCTTGGCAGAATTTGAATCTAGAGCGTGAAGACAGATGAAATGCTGCTAAGCATTTTGCCCAGCATGCTAATGATTTTGCCAGCTCACCCCACTACTACTACTACTACTACTACTACTAATAATAATAATAATAATGATTTCTATACTGGGCACGAAGGCCCGAAATT
>JAOPUL010003388.1:57719203-57731635 GCA_027564515.1 Octopus rubescens | reverse complement strand
AACTCTTCTGATGACTTCCTATCCCTGAGACTTACCCTACACATCCACCTCATCATCTGCATATCTGCTCTAGAAATCCTACTAATGTCCTCCTCCTTAAGTGACCAAGTCTCACTACCATACAACATAACACTCCTAACACAGGCTGTATACAGTCTTCCTTGTGTGAAAAAACATGACTAGTTAAGATGAGCAGGAGTTCCCTAAATATCTTCCAACCTGATCTAACATGAGCTATAGAACTTACCTCTGCACCCCCACCTGCACTAAGCATATCGCCAAGATAACAAAAGTGATCAACCACCTCATATTCAATACCATCAAACTCAACCTTCTTGCCCTCATCATTCTCAACTAATGATTAATAATAATCATTTCTAATTTGTAGTCAAGGCCACAGATGTGTAAAGGTGAGATATAATCAGGAAATTCTATTTCAGTGCATAACTCAGAGTTTTTATTTTATCAATTCTCGATGGAGGAAAAGCAAAGTTAAACCTGGCAGGATTTGAATTTGTAACCAAAAGGGTTATGGTTCTAAATCAATGGCATTTTCAGAATGAATCCAAGATCTGTAATGTATGCCTAAAGATATATGAATGAATGCAAATAAAAAATCAAATTTTAATTTAAATCTTTCGTTTTATCAACCCTGAAAAGATGAAAGACAAAATTGACTTTGGCAGGATTCGAAAGACCATTAAGATTCAGAAGAAATACTGCCAGACATTATATTTGTCATTTTAATGTGATGAGTCTTTCATTTTATTGATTCTAAAAAGATGAAAAGCAAAGATGACTTTGGTAGGATTTGAACCCAGAATGTAAATATTCATAAAATATACTGCAAGGCATTTTGTCTGGTGCTCTAATGTTATGAGAGACAGCCAGAAAGAGAGTACATGACATGCAATCTGTATGTACGTTACTCCAATTAGAAGCTTCGATTATTTATAATTGCATGCTCAAGCTTTAAGTACCAGAAGTTGTCCTTGCTCTAAATACAGCAAAGTGTGCTCTAATGACATTGTTCTTTTTTATGCATTAAATGACATAGAATTAATCATACACATGACATGGCACTTTAAGAAATATAAAAGTCTGTCAATTCCTAAATTTAAGAAATAATAATGTGATTGTATGTTGTGCTTTTCAACTAGATACTTCCTACATTTTTTTTTCTGTAAACTGTATAAAATATATTCATTTGAAACAGTGTATATAAAATTCTGGTTGTATAACCAACACCAATATTCAAACCCTCCTGCCTCTTCCATTCTTTTTTGGTCTCCCACCACCATCACCACCACCACCAATGAAAGGATCATGCAGAATTTCGTTTTTGTGTCGAGAAATGTTTCGCTATATGATACAATAATACAACATCAAAATCAGAATTCTAATATAAATAATCTTTAAAGTTCTTTCCTCAACCAGTTTTCTTTTTCTTTCTTTTCTTTTTCTTTTTTTTGTTTGTCAATTCTTCTTTTCTCCTTTGTTTTTTCTTTCTTATTTCTTTCTCTTTTGATATCATTTTGTTCCTCTTTACTCTGCTATGTTATCTCATTGTTTGGAATCTACATTCTCAGCAGCATATGAAGAACCATTGTAGACTCAAGAGTATATATTTTTTTTTGGTAATGATGATGATAATGTAAATCAGTACATTATCATCATCATCATGCTGCTAATCTTACACTAGTGACTTCTGACTTATTGACGTCAGTAAATTTCATGTAACTTCATGCATTATCAGACAAAATTCACCCAATTAGCAGACTTCTCTCAAAGTTGGCAACAAAATCTTTTCCAGTACTGATCCTCAAGGCAGAATGGTGTGTAAAGGTTATGATGCTAGATTACTAACTACATGGTCACCAGTTCAAACCTTACAATTATGCCTAGCCCATCTCTTTTGGCTTGCTCCCCTACACTATCCCCAAGCAGAACACATAACTTCGCAACTCTGCTTTCTTCAACTTTGCCCTGCTCACATGTTGTCAGTCTTACTTCATAGTTTAGTAGTAATAAAATGGTATCTAGCTTTAAAAATAAAAAATTCACAAATGTTTAAATTTCCAAATTTGTGTTTAAAAAGGAAAAATTTCCAGCTAAATGCTAATGTGGAAAGAAAAAATAAAAGAATTTCTCCATCAGTTCTTAGTAATCTTTTATTAGTTTTATACTGCTCCTTCACTAAAACATTTCATATCTAATAACTATAGCAGTTTATTTTTTTTTGATAAACAAATCTGAGAGTATGTGATTGTATCACAAATGTTAGAGAAATATCTAATTCATTCTCCTAGATTGTAGTAAAATTGAAGAACTGGGAAGATAATTGCAGTTTTGTGCCAACTATTCAATCCTAATTTTTGTTTGGGTGGGAAGTTATACATTAGTCAGAGAAGGAGAGGCAGAACCTGTGCTGTTTTCAGGCCCTCCTAGATAATTGTGTTTGATATAGCTGATGTCCAACCTGAACATATACAGGATCACAGTATGAAAAATATACCACAAAACACAGCACCACTATGATTTCAATTAGTCTAAAGACCCATTAGATTATAGAAGCACCAGTAAAGACCTTTTCATTACAGTAAAAGCATGGGCATGGAGAAAACTAAAGATCTGATGTGAATGTTTTGTAAAAAGTGAAGTAGATTAATGGCTACCAAGGAAGGGCTAGGGAGTGGTTTTAAAGCAGGCAGCATGTTAGGCTGGGTTTCTATATATTTATAACTCCTAGAGAAACAAAGGGGTCAGTGACAGTGAAGTTGACAAGGTATTGGGTAAGGAGATGAATGGACAGCAGCGGAGGCTCTGTCATTATCTTTCCATTGTGTCTGTAGCCAAAGCAGTATTTAATTCTCAAATGCTTGGTCCAGTCCACATTGTTGTAATAGATATTGCAAAGTATGAATAAATAACTTACTGCTATAGGGAACATTATAGCACTGTAAATCTGACAAGTGCTCAGTTAACTTTCAGCATTGAATTTATTTGCTCTTGTAAGAATTATGGTGAAGAAGAGTGGGTAGGCTAACTGGTTTCTCTGTGATCTAACAGGTTTTGGGTCTTACTACTGAAAGAAATCATAGGGGTGGTGGTTTTTTATTTGGCAAATTTATCATAAAACTTTTCATAAAAGCCACAAGCATGGCTGCATGGTTAAAAAGCTTACTTTCCAACCACATGGTTTCAGGTTCAGTCCCACTGTGCAGCACCTTGGGTAAATGCCTTCTACTATATCCCTGGGCCAACCAATACCTTGTGATTGAATTTGGTAGATGGAAATTGTGTGGAAGCCTGTCGTGTGTGTATGTGTGTTTGTTCTCCACCCTGGCCTGACAACTGATGCTGATTTGTTTACATCCCTGTAACTTAGCAGTCCAGCAAAATTTGCCTCAAGACAATGTTGTAGCATTATTAAAAGACAAACCTTCAACCTAGACAGATAAACAAGCCACTGCTTATTTAATCATTCGTTCTCCTTATATTACATAAACAAGCTACCAAGTGTTGTCTTATATCTAACTCTTTATGATACTATATATATATAAAACAATATATACATGCATATATATTTTTTTGGTATTTTATTTCTTTAGAATTATATAAGGCATGTATGTTTATATGTTTTAACTGCATGATTGAACAAATTTTCTTTTCATTTTCTCTTTTTGTTATTTTCATTTTCTCATCTCCAGTTTTCTCTGAAGAACTCCAAGCTAAAATACATTTTCTTTTTGTCATGATCATGCTTCAAGTTAGACTTTTTATCAAATATTTTTATATTCTAATCTGATGAAATAACAACCGCAACACTTACAACAACAACAACAACAACTAAAATAACATAATCATTCAAATTCCAAGAGACTTTTGTATATGTCTACATTTGACAAGAATTAATTCAGTAGAGAATTTTAAAAAAAGCTCATAAAATTGTGTATGTCAGTATGCTCTAAGGGAGAAGAAAGAAAAAAAACTTCGTTTCAAATAATGTTCTGTCTAAAACATTAATTTCCTTCTCCTCGTGGCTCACCAATAGAATATACTTTATAATTTATTTAATTTAATTAATTTCTCTTGTTTCTTTTTTTTTTTTACTTTTTGTTTTGAAGTTATAATTCTTTTTGTATTTAAAACTAATAAATATTATTGTTTTGTGTTGCAAATAAAGAATACTGAGATTAGCACAAGTGCAGTGTAAAGGGTTGGATCGAGAAATTATGTGGGGATGAGAAGCAATATCAACCATGGCAGGTTATTGAACTTTGACATTAACCCTTTAGCATTTAAACTGGTCATATCAAAATTACTGCTAAGCATTTTTCCCAGCATGCTAACGATTCTGCCAGCTCGCTGCCTTATATAATAATAATAATAATAATGATGATGATAATTATTATTATTATTTCTATTATAGGCACAAGGCCTAAAATTGTTTAGGGGGTGGATGGGGACTCGTTGATTTCATTGACCCCAGGGCTCAACTTATTTCATCAATCCCCAAGAGGATGAAAGGCAAAGTCAACCTTGGCAGAATTTGAACTCAGAATGTAGAGACAGACAAAATGCCACTAAGCATTTTGTTTGGCAGGTTTGGTAACGATTCTGCCAGTTCACCACCTTAATAATAACAATAGTAGTAGTAGTAGTAATTGTTTCAAATTTGGGTGCAAGTAATTTTAAGGGCAAGAGGTTTAGTCAATTACATTGACCCCAATACTTGACAGTACCAGGTTTAATCTCCCACTGAAAGGATGAAAGGCAAAGTTGGCCTTAGTGGTATTTGAACTTAGAATTTATAGAGCTGGAAGAGACACTGCTAAGCATTTTGTCCAATACTAATTGTTTCTAATACAGGCACAAAGTTTGAAATTTGGGGGAGGGGTTTAGTTTATTACATTGACCCCAGTACTTGACTGGTATTTCATTTTATTGACCTTGACAGGATGAACAGTTGACATCAGTGGAATCTGAACTCAGAATGTAAAGCAAGATGAAATGCCACTAATCATTTTATTTCTGTGTGCTAACAATTCTGCTAGCTTACCTCCTTATTTTGTCCAATAATAATAATAATAATGGTTTCTAATTTTGGCACAAGGCCAACATTTTCAGAGGAGTGGGTAAGTTGATTACATTGACTCCAGTAATCAACTGGTACTTATTTTGTCGATCCTGAAAGGATGAAAGGCAAAGTCAACCTTGGCAGAATTTGAAGTCAGAACATAAAGATGGATGAAATGCTGCTAAGCATTTTGCTAACAATTCTGCCAGCTCGCCGCCTTAATGATAATGATGATGATGATGATTTCTTTTGTATGCCACAAGATCATGTTTCTGATTTAGTTACAAGGCAAGCAATTTTGAACAGAGGGGAAGTAGTTGATACTGTCACCCTGCACTTCACCCCTACACTGCGCTCCCAATACTTGATGAGGGCTTCATTTTATTGACCCAAAAGGATGAATAGTAAAGTTGACTTTAGTGGGATTTGAATTCAGAATGTAAAGACTCTGAATAAATACGGCAAGACATTTTGTCTTGACACTGATGATTCTACCACCAATCTACCACTCTGACTAATTATTTCTAAAATAGACACAAGGCCAGAAATTTAAGAGAGAGTTAAATCAACCCTGGTACTTGATTAGTTTTTTTTAATTTTATCAAGCCTGGAGAGATGAAAAGCTTAAGTTGACTTGGGTGGGTTTGAATTCAGAACATAAAAAGCTAGACAAATACCCCCAGGCATTTTGTCTGACACTAACAATTCTGCCAAATCCAATTAAACATTTCTTATAGAAGTGTGAGGTCACAAATTTGACAGGGAGGGTTTGGTGTGCAGACTTAGCTGAGTAGTTAAGAAGATAGCTTTTCAATTACCTGGTTTCTGGATCAATCTTATCAAGTGCAGCCTTGGTAATCAAGGCCTTGCGAGTGAAAGTTGATAGATGAAAATTGGAAGCCTGTCAGATGGCTATACCTGTTCTTGAGTGAAACATCTAATCTATCACCTGGCTTTACCTCACCACCTGGTCCTTAATTACCTTTAGCAGTGTTCACTCTGTTGGAAGCATTCAGGTCAGATCACCAGGCAAATGGTAACTTTTGCTCTTCCTTTCACCAGTCTCAGAAGCCTTAAATAAGGATCATAGGTGCTACCTCACCTCCTCTGACAAAGCCATTTAATAAAAGTAACCCTCTAAATACCTGGGGTTAATTTTCTGGACTCTGATTTAAAAGGTAAAATTAATTCACTGGGGTTTTTAAATCAGAATGTACAGGTATGAAACTGAATATTGTCAAGGCACCAACTCGTTCACTCTTGCTCTTAGAATAATCCAATTTTTTTTTTTTTTAATGGAATAAACCTTTATTAATAATACAGTAGTATAAATCGAAAAAGAGAAAGAAAAGAAAAAAAAGGAAAAAACAGCTAGAAGAAATGTAGAGAGAAGCAGGGGGGGAGACAGCAGGTGCGGCACGGGTCCCAGGAGGGGGGTGGGTTCAGCCGCGCCCCACAGTAATGACTGTGGTGGCGTTGTCATGGAGAATGGCCAGCAACACATGGTGCAGTAGCCACTCCATCTCGTGGGGCTCATTTCTCCAGCGGGCCGCAGCAGACCCTATTTGGCGGAGGAAGGCTGTGGTTCTAGGACCCAAGACGCCAGATGTTTTGGCGGCTACCGGCACGAACTGATAGCAGCCGGCCAGGCTCCTGTACTTACGGACCATCCTCTCCTCCGCATTGCGGACTGCGACACTGGGGTTATTACCTTTTCTTCTACTTCTGTCTTGTGTAATAACCCTTTTAAAAACCATTCTTACTATTAATGCAATACGTTGTCTTAACCAAGTAGTGCTGGCAGTGATGGTGGTGGTATGGGAGAGCTGAGAGTAATGCTCATCTTCATTTATTTTTTAATCATAGCATTAAGTAAATAAGACAAGTTTACTTTTGAATAGGACGTCAGTTTTGCTGAAGTAACATTCCCAAATAATTATAACCCATTCCTGTTAGCTGAGTAAAACGAATGAATGAATATTTTCTTCTTCATAGCTGAGGGTTGGGGGCTTCAATATAGCCACCACTCCTCGACACATTCTGAAACTCATGATGTAGCCATACTCTCTATCAGGCTTTGATGTCACTACTCTATTCTTTCTCACTCTGGAGCCTGTTTTTCTTCCACCCAGCCCTAGAGGATGTGGGCACAAGGGTTTTAGGCTGTTGAATGTAATCTGAATACACAGTAAAAAGCTTGCAGTGAATTTGAACCCAAATACTCTTTTGAAGCATGTGAGTAGTAATAGTTGTTGTTGCTGTTGGTGGTGTTTATAAATGTAAAGACAAAAAAAATTAGACATACTTCAGGTGCATTTGTAACTGGTATTTTTCTTCTGCAATCTTCTGTGTGTGTGTGTGTGTATTTATATTTACACATACTCTGAACTATTTGGTTATCAGTGGCTGTTAAACAAATAAAATACATTAATAAAACAAACAGATGACTAGTATTTGGAATCATCTAGTTAGTTCTTAGTTGTATTATAGAAGGAAAATTGTGGTGGTGGGAGAGGAGGTAGGTTATAAACTTGACACCTCACTTGCAACCTCTTAACAGATTTTTTTTTTATTAATTAATACCAGAATATTATGTTGCACAGCCTAACTGCAGTTAAATGAAACCTGGTGAGAATTAATAGGTGATATTGCCTATTGTGTGTTTCTTCTGTGTTACAAATAAATCTATTAACCCAGTATTTGATTATATGACTACACTATAACAATAGCTATTTCTTACAATTGCTCTATGCCACAAAACTGTAAGGGAAAAAAAGGTGCAGTTGACTAAATTCCACCCACAAATTGACTGGTTTTGCATTTATTTTATCATCTTTGTTACTGTTAACCCTAATAGGATCTGAATTTAGACTGTAGAGGAATGAAACTAAATACCAAAAGTCATTTAATCCAACACACTCTATTTTCTGTTAGTCTGCAAACTTGACAGTGCTTATAATAATAATCCTTTCTATATTAGGCACGAAGGCCTGAAATTTAGGGTGAGAGGAGTAATTGATTTTATCGACCCCAGTTCATAACTGGTACTCGCTTTATCGACCCCGGAAGGATGAAAGGCAAAGTTGACCCTGGTGGCATTTGAACTCAGAACATAAAGTCGGAAGAAATGTCGCTAAGCATTTCTCCCGGTGCGGTAACGACTCTGCCAGCTCACCGTCTTAATAATAATAATAATAATAATAATAATTTTGGCACAAAGCCAGCAGTATCGGGATAGGGATAAGTCGATTACATCGACCCAGTGTGCAACTGATACTTATTTTATTGACCCCCAAAAGGATGAAAGGCAAAGTAGACCTCAACGGAATTTGAACTCAGAATGAACGGACAAAATGCCACCAAGCATTTTGCCCAGTGTGCTAACAATCCTACCAGCTCACCGCCTTAATAATGATAATAATAATAATTCTTTCTAATTTTGGCACAAGGCCAGCAATTTTGAGTGGAACGGTGTTAGATGATACCATCAGCCTCAGCATATGACTGTTTCTTTATTTTATTGACTCTGAAGGAATGAAAGGCAAAGATGACTTTGGCAGAATTTGAACTCATTAACATAAAGAGTCAGAAGACCACAAGACATTTCTTCCGATGCCCTAACGATTCTGCTGACTTATGTTTTGATGGTTTCTCATTTAGGCACATGGCCAGTAACTTTTGAGGGGAAGGGAGATTAGTTGATATCATCAATCCCAGTACGACTGGTATTCTATTTTATTGTACCCAGAGGGATGAATGACAGAGTTGACTTAGGTAGGATTTGTACTCAACGTAAAGGGCTGAAAGAAATGCTGCAAGACATTTCTTTCAATAATGGCTCTGCTGCAGCAAGGTTATGAGGTTAAGAAATTTGCTCTGAGCATGAAAAAGAAAGGAATAAAAAAAAAGTAGTAAAATCATAAAATTTATATCTGGGTTCACAGATATATTGTAAGGCGTCTGTCGGTTAATGTTGATTACATATCTGTACATGTATGTGCAGGCCAGGGCAAGACTAACAGTTGCCCATGCATATGTTGATTACATATTTGTACAGGTATGTGCAGGCTGGAGCAAGAGTTTTTGAGAAAGACTAACAGTTGCCCATGCATGCAAGTCTCTCCTTTTCACACCATTGATGTTTATCTAAGGGAAAAGCCTGCTGACTTGGACTGATACAGCTTCGCACCGGTGTCGTTGCAGGAATTGATATCAGAAGACAAAAGCCAGAAATGATAGCACAAGGTATCTTACCAAATCCACAACCTCACAACTTTATAAACAATTTTTTAAAATATATAACTTGGTACAACTCAATTTGTATAACAGTTTCTTTTGATTCAGTGACACACAACTTGGCAGACACATTCACCATCATCGTTACCAATTGATGACTGTTTTCCATGCTGGCATGGGTTGGACAGTTTGACAGGTGCTAACATGCCAGAGGACTGCACCAAGCCCCTATGTCTAATTTGGCATGGGAGCCAACATTCTAAACTGTAAAAGATTTCACTACAAGAGTAACAATAAAAGGAAATCCCACAACACAGTAAATTAAATGTAAGACTGAAACATATTTTCACTTTCCCAAAATAGTACTGTGTAATGGAACCTGGTGGTGCAGTGAGATTCTGTGTGAAACGGCTCAAATCAATAATTAATAATAAAATGTCACAACACTCTATTTGTCTCTTCCTTGTAAATTTGAGACCTTGTTGCTATGTAAGAAAGTTATTTATAATTTAGCTTGAAGTATACCGGAGATGGCCAAGATAGTGAAGTACTGGATTAAATGCTTTATAGTATCTGTTTTTCATCACTTCTGTCTGGGGAGGGGGGCTCTCTTTATTTCACTTATTGTCTTGATAAAATAATAAGTATGAAATAAATACTAGTCACTTGTGTCATGTACTCACCCACTATTTATTGGTAGTCTTGTAAATAGTTATTAAAGCACTTAGCCTCGTGGTTAAGGTGTTGTTGGGGGGGGGAGTCACAATTGTTAGATCATGAGTTCAATTCTTGGACCAATGGGCCCATTATGTCCTTGAGCAAGGCACTTTATTTCAGGCAGTTCTGGTACACTCAGCTAAAAATGAATACCAATGGCAACTGGGGGTTAACTATTTTGGAATATCATTTTGCTTGGGGGTAGTAGTGGAGGTGAGTTTTGTATTTTTAGTTTAAATGCCTTGAAAATCCAAATGAGCTCAGATCTTATGAGCTGCTGGGCCTTGAAGCAGAATTTGCCACCAGTTAAATGAAGTGAAAATTTTGCCTAACTCTACAGGGCAAAGGGAGCACATTTTTAAAATTCATTTAATTTCTTCTAATTATTTTTCTTATGAAAGAGTTATGAATTCTCAGAATCATTCCAGCATTGGATAAAAATGCTTTGCAGTACTTTCATCCTTCTGTGGTTGATAAACCAAAATACCAGTGTACCAGGATTGATATAATCAACTATACTCCTCCCCACAAATTTCTAATACTGTGTTCATATTAAAAAGTATTATTCTTGAGAAAAGTATCAACATCACCACCACACAACTTTATTCTCCTGTCATTATAAATCAGATGTCTTGTGCCTTGGATAAAAAGCAATATTATTACATGTTATATTCAAGTTGGCGAGCTGGCAGACTTGTTAGCATGCCAGGCAAAATGCTTTGCAGTATTTCATCCATCTTCACGTTCTGAGTTCAAATTCTGCCAAGGTCGACTTTGCCTTCCATGCTTTCGGCGTCGATAAAATAAGTACCAGTTGAACTCTGGGGTTGATGTAACCAACTTACCTCCTCCCCCAAACTTGCTGGCCTTGTACCAAACATTTGAAACTAATATTATTACATATTATGTTTTCTGTTCTCAGTCGTTAGTGATTTTTCACTTTATTTCATGTCACTTAGCTTGCTAATAATTTAGAAAATGGCATGAATGAATGTCACATATTCTCATTTTCCTATCAATAAATCTGAAACCTTGTCACATGTGTAAGAAATAGAAGAAAAAATTATGCATGGTTGCCATTGTAAAATAGTAACAATGTTCAGCTGATCCAAGTTTATAAGCTTGTGTCAGTTCCTGATTGAGGCCAAGTTTACCCTTCATATAACACTGCTGTGCTTAAGAAAGTGATGAACATTACACAGTCTCATTTCTCTATACTTCCATTCTTTATCAATCTATCTCCTAGCTAGTATTGAGTAAGAAGACTTTTATTTCTTCTTTGCTTTTCTTTCTTTTCTGTCTTGTGACATTTTTTTTTCTTTAAATATTAATTTTCCTTTCAATATTTCTTTTAATCTTTATCTTATCAACATCAAGACAGCTATGACTACCAGCACCACCATCACTGTCACCAACACCATCATCACCACCATCATCATCATCAATACTATTATTTCACCCACCACTACACCACTCCAGTTCAGAAATTGTTGAAACAAAAATCCTCCTATAGATTTTATTATTATAGTAGCTTCAACATTTCTTTTGCACAGGCGGAAAATGGTGCTTGCTAATCTCTTTCTCTAACTCTCTCTCTCTCTCTCTCTCTTTCTCTCTCTCTCTTTCTCTCTCTCTCTTTCTCTCTCTCTCTCTCTCTTTCTCTCTCTCTATCCATCTCTTCCTTCCACTCACCACACTAAGTGACCCCATCTCCCCTTGCAATTCCATCATGAGAAAATAAAGTACATTTTTGACAGTTTCTTATCTTAATAACTAATTATTAGCGGATACAATATACTGTGATGTTTTAACCCACTGCTGGATAAATTCTTTTAAACATGTGTCCAAATACATCTTATTATTCCTGACTATAAGAGGATCTCCGTCGGTTTCGACGAGCACCCTTCCAATTGATCAATCAATGAAGAACATTTATAGAATGTTACTATTTAAATCAATCACAATCCAGAACTTAATTGTAAATGGCTTCCATACATTACATGCCTTGTGGTATTTGCCAGTGGCACGATTATTGAGGGTCCTCTTGTCCTTTCAGTACGTCTGCGTACTTCAGTTCTATTGACACATCGACAAACTGTAACACATGTCAGAATAATTTCATTCATTTATTCTTTTATTTGTGTCAGTCATTAGACTCAGGCCTTGCTGGGGCACCGCCTTGAAGAATTTTAGATGAACAGCTCAAACCCAGTATTTATATTTTTTAAACCTGGTAATTAATTAACCAAGATTTCAAATCAATGAAAGTACCAATATTCAATTCTATACTGGGCACGAAGGCCTGGAATGCTGGGGAAGGGTAGTAGTCGATGTTATCGACCCCAGTTCGTAACTGGTACTCACTTTATCGACACTGGAAGGATGAAAGGCAAAGTCGA
>JAOPUL010003388.1:57678046-57694701 GCA_027564515.1 Octopus rubescens | reverse complement strand
TTCCAGTCAAAACCGTCTAACCCATGCCTGCATGGAAAAACAGACGTTAAAAGGATGATGATGATGATGATGATGATGATGACGACAACATATTACATGTGATCTATGTTTATCTCATTAGATAAAGATTGTCAACGAAATCTTAAGATTTATGTATAAAGAAGAGTAAATGTGCAGTTGCAACTGTCTCATGTCTCCTTGAAGAGTACTAGAAAGTAAAATGAACTGGCTATATTCAAGAGTCAAACCATTAGTCGCAGCTGGTCCTAAGGTTGCTGGTGTCCAGGGCAAGCTGAATCTTGGTAAAGATATAATTTTAAAATTCTTAGACAAGGAGTAAAAACTGCCAATGTAGAAATAAAGATGTATATTACAACTTATTAAATGTAAGAATAAAATCTTCATCATGATCATTTAACGTCTATTTTCCATGCTAGCATGGATTGGACAGTTTGACAGGGGCTGCACCAGGTTCCATTGTCTGTTTTAGCATGGTTTCTACTGCTAGATGACCTTCTTAACGCCAACCACTTTACAGAGTGTACTGGGTGATTCCCCCCCCCCCATCCTTTGTGTATATTTGGATGTGGCATCCCAGGTGATTCCTGATTTACCAATAGCTTCATCTGACCCTGCCATTAATTTTGAATTCTCAGAATGTTTCTTTTGACTCAATGTTTTCACCACCACTTCTGCTGCTACTACTACCACTACCACCACTAATAATAATAATGATAACAACATAAGCATGAATGATTTAAATTATTTAAGCTTCTTGCCATGGAACACTACACAATTCTATCTAAATGCTTTAAGATGAATTGTTGTTAATAAGATTATAATTTTCGGACTATTAACGTCAATTTTTATGGAAATATTGAATAATCTTTTATGTCTAAAGATGAGATTTAATAGTCTGAAAAATTATAATCTTACTGTGTAATAGATTTTGTGTTAGACTTTGCTTTGTTGTTACTAAGCATCTATCCATTTTTAATTCCACTTTGGAGTGATGCTTATAGAATTGTGAATTAAGGGACACCTTATTATCACTTCCTTCAGAAAGACCTGAACTCAACACCACAAGCTAGGTCAAACATAAGCCAATCATAGTACTGCTGCTACTTAGATCTATTCCTCCTGTGGTGTAACTGCTTACAGATCAGAGCAATCAAGCGAGTCTTGACATTAGTGGTTCTCAACTATTTTTTTATCTATGGACCCCTTTGATTACTATTCTATTCTGGTGGATCCCCATAGCCATTCGATTTTTAAAAACTAGTTTTATAGATACTTCTTTCAAAATTTCTATTTTGTTATTCAAACATTAACTTGTGTAGGTTGAACTATGTAAAGCATTTGAAAAAGAAATTTTGCTTGTGTAGACCCCCCCCCCCAATCTTATATGGACCCCAGTTGAGAACCACTGTATAAATAGTTGCTCAGCCTGCTAGAAATAGAAACTAAAGCTCACTTTGATGCCAACTTGCCTCAGAACACCCTGGTTCTATGATACAAACTTCCTGTGTTCTAAATTGAATCTTCTATCAAAATTTTATGTTAATTTATGTTCCAAACACCTGCTTAATAATAACAAAGTTATTTTACTAAATTCTTCATTAATTTTAAAATTAATCAAAACAACGACAGTGTATTTCATTAGAAATATGGTAACAAAAGGGTTAATTCATACTCAACTGTCTGGAAATGTGTGTGATATATAGGATAATTTAGTCCTAGATACACCTAGTACTGAGGTTGATATTAATCCCAGTACTTATTTTAAAGACTGGTTCATCAACTTAGCACTCATTATTAACCGAACCACTGTTACAGGAGATAAACTAAAACACCATTTATTTTCAAATGATATCAATAAAAGACATAGACAGACATACACGCACAATTTGCTTCTGCACCGTTTCCACCTATTAACTTCATTCACAAGGTATTGGTCAATCTAAGGCGATAGTAAAAGATACTTGTCCAAAGTGTTACACAATGGGACTGAATTGGAAACCACATGGTTTGGAAGCATTTTTTTTTTTTAAAGGCATTTTAGCTTTTACCATTTCATTTTATTTTTAGGGCTAGCTAGGACTGTATTATCTAATGTGTCCTTCAGACAGTATAAGATATTTTGACTGTTGTTTTTAATAGGTCGAGTGATTTTGTTAAGAGTCCCTCATGCAGTAGTACTAGAAATAGTAGCTGAAAAATAAAATATATTTACCATTAAAGCTATCCTAATTACTATGCAAGTAAACTCCATTGTTGAATGGAATATATTACAGTCAATGCTAACAAGCAGTAACTACAAACTAGCAAACATTAAAATTCTAATTAAGTAGTTGTTCAGCTTGACATAAGGTCCGGTGATAAAGTGGAGATCAATAGTTAGTATAAAATATGGGTCAGTTTGGAGAATAGTGTTTGTTGCTTGACAAGGTGTAGTTACAATCAGGTCAATGTACTAGATTAGTCATTGAATAGGTGCTGTTTATAAATAGGTCAGAACAGTTTTGTTGAAGAAAGCAAACTTTTGTTGGTAAGACAAAGGAACAGGTGATAGGAAAGACTTCCTTATTTATTCTAA
This sequence comes from Octopus rubescens, assembly GCA_027564515.1. Classification (NCBI taxonomy): domain Eukaryota; kingdom Metazoa; phylum Mollusca; class Cephalopoda; order Octopoda; family Octopodidae; genus Octopus; species Octopus rubescens. The sequence goes on along the minus strand of JAOPUL010003388.1, from coordinate 57,692,105 downwards.
GATTTTTAGATATTGATATTTGTATCTTCTTTTACTTATTTCAGTCATTGGACTGTGGCTATGCTGGAGCACTGCTTTGAAAGGTTTAGTTGAACAAATTGCCTCCAGTACTCTTTTATGTTTTAAAAATTTGATACTATGGTCTTCTGTCACTTGCCAAATCTCTTAAACAAACCAACATTATTTGTCAAGTGGTGGTGAGGGGAAAACACAAAGACATGTACACACACAGACACAACATGCATCCACACAGTTTTTTATCTGCCAAATTCACTCATAAGGCATTTGTCAGCCTGGGGCCATAGTAGAAGAAGCTTCTCCAAGGTGCCATGTAGTGGGATTGAACCCAAAATAACATGGTTGCAAAGTGAGTTTTTTTAACTACACAGTCATGCCTATAAAAAGCCAAATGCTGCTCATGTACTGGGGTTTTTTTTTCATTATTATTTTTAATTGGCTAATGTTATAGTTTTTGTACTCTTTACTTCCAACTTTAGCTTTGGTGACAATTTTATAAAAGAATCTAACTACTGTTTCATTTTAAAATATAAATTCTAAAGCTGGTTTCTACCCAAAGCTAACTTCTGAAGTAATCAGCATTACATTTATATTTTAACAAGTGGACTAAGAGGGGAAAAGGGAAAAAAAAAAATTTCTAAAAGTTTTGTAACATCTTTTTGTTTTTGTTGCTTTTAGTGTATAGGTGGGTGAATTAGCAGAGTCTTTAGAGCAATGGTTTGACTCTGTGCTTTGAGTTAAAATCCTACTGAGGTCAACTTTGTCTTTCATCCTTTCAGAGGTGATAAAAAATAGTACTAATCAAGGACAGTGGAGCTGGTAAGAATTTAGGCAAAATTCCTAGCAGTATCACATCTGGCTCTCTCTGTTCTGAATGCAGTGTCTATGAAGACACATGCCAAGCTGACAGCCTTTCTTTTAAACAAACATTAGTGGCATGAAGAGGGGAGACTTGTATGCAAGCGTTACTTCTAGTCTTCCTCCAAAAAAACAAATCTTACCCATGCTTGCTCATACATGTGTAGATGCATGATCAACCTTGATTGATGGAGGCCCTACAAATGCTTATCAACTTAGGTACTTGGAGTTGTCCTTGGATATGATAGGTTACTTTTCTACATAAATGTATTGTATTGAAAGGCAGCCAAAAATGATAGACATGTTAAAACAATCTATCCCCATTGTATGTTGGTGCTTTGAAACTTTTTCTGTAAAGGTTTCTGTTGCAACATTACAGTGCCCCATTAAGGCTACACATCATTGGCTGGAACAAGAACAACAGGATCTCTTTTCCTCTGTGGACTTTGTTCAATGGAAGTTTTGAACTCTATTTTGCACTCCATCAGTTGCATCATCATTTCACATTTATCAGTTAAAGTTTTTCTTCCTAGAACTGCACCTTTATTCATGCTGTGTGTTTCAGTTCAAAGGAAATTACATTGCTCAGGGTTTTTTTCTGCACTTTATGCCATTTCTGGTATCATCTGGCATGAGGAAATGGGATCAAACTATTTGGCAGCCTTGTTGTTGTATAGCAGAGGTTCTCAAACCCAGGTATGTTACCTCTAGGGGCATACAAGAGAAATTGCATAGTGAGGTTTGTAAAAACATTGGAATTTTAAAGCAATCGCAATCAATTTAATCTAATAAAATGTCTAGAAAATGTGTGGAGAGCCTTTTGCTGTTGCCATTTACTTATTGTGTTTTGTAACCAAAAATAATTCCATACAAGACTGTCAACTGAGATTAATATATGGGTGTACCTCTATGAAACTCTGCTGAGAATTGAGTTACTTGTTTGAAAGCCAAGCTCATCCAACTCATTAAAAAATGAAATTAAATTAAATTGATTTCCTACATTGGCACATAGCCAGAAATTTCGAGGGAGGGAACACTCATTTATATCGCCTCCAGCACTTGAATCAAACTTTATTTTATCAACTCCAGCACTTGAATGGAACTTTATTTTATTAACTCCAGAATGATGAAAGGCAAAGTTGACCACAAAGGATTTGAACTCTTTAAATTAAATTATAATTAATATCAAATAACATTTTTCTATTGTCTGTACTATGGTATACAACCATTTTACACTATATTCTTCACAATGGGTACGCCAACATTGCCAGTCATGATGAAGGGGTACGCTGGAAGAAACTGTTTGAGAACCTCTGTTGTATAACTTCAGCAAACTTCTAGCATGGAATCCAACAGATGAATAATTTGATAGCAACTGAATCTGGAATTTATGAATTACTTTATTTATCGTTTCAGACAAACTTTTATATATGGCTGTAATAGTTCTTATAAAATATTCATTCACAATTTTTTATTAACTGCAGGGCTAATATATTTCAAACGATATAAAAAACTCAACTCTAGATTGACAAATGCAGTGTAGATTTATAAGAAATATAGAATAGAATGTGTTGTTCCATATTTAATATCCATTTATGACACCTATGTTCACTGCCTCTGAGAAATTTCTCATTCAATTTCTTTACAAATTGGAATTCCATCCTCAGCCAATGCTATTTGGTAAAATGATGCCAAGAGCATGTTCACTTTTATATTTGTTTCTCTTTTTTTCACTTTTCCATTTTCAATTTGTTTTTCTTTTCAAAATCATGCTACAATTATTTAAATTTCCATTAAAACACTTGCAAATTTGACCTGTTAAAGGTTAATCAACTTAAATCATAAAATTCTTTAATTGCCTCTCTTATTGTTAAAATGCCTGATCCTCTTTTTCCTGTTTCTCAGTTAATGGCACTATTTAGTAGAAGAATTAATGACTCTTAATTGTTCAAAAGTTATGGCTATTGCATTTTGAGGATATGAAAGGAAACTTAAGTCTTTGAAACATCTAATTATCTCTGTATTAAAAGGAACTGTTCATTTTACTATTATTTTAACGGGGGGGGGGGCATTTTTTTATCTTAACCACAAACAAAAATTGACTAAATTTATTTTATTTTATTGATTCTTTTTTTTTTCATAGACTTTAGATATGTTTTATCAACAACTAATTAATTCTCTTTACTTCAATATTCTATTGATTACATTTTATTTTCTCACATAGTATTAGTTTAAGGCAGTATTTCGATGTTAATTTCGTTTATTTATTTATTTTCACATTTTCTAGTTTTCTTTAATGTTGGTACCCCAGAGTTATATATCTTAATATCTTAGCTAATTTACTTTCAGAACTTTAAAAGATTTTCTTTATTATTGAAGATGTTGCACAGTATTCAATATTGTGATGTTGTAGATGATACTGTGTGTATGGGGGCGGGGGTTGTACTGTCTGTCAAGTCACAACAAGGACCTTAGACAGCTTTATGCAGTTCCAAGTAATGCCGATTTTTCTTTCTTTTTTTTTTTTTTTTTGCGATACACCAAGATTGTAGGGTATTTCTAACATGTCCAGATTCTTCTTTAGGTTCAGTGGTATTGAACCCAATGCTCTGATGACAACAGGGACAACTTTTGTTTGACTCTCACATGTTTGTCGACCTTTTCTTTTTCTTTCATGATATTTTGATCTCCTGGCACATAGAAAATGAATTGTAGAGGGCACTTGTCTTTGGTATTCAGGGAGATCTTGGACGGTGGGGTTCCTTGATTATCCCCAGAGGTCCTTCTGTATCAGGAAGACCACATCACTATCATCCCTTTTTTTTCTTCTTCATAACTATGTATACTTTCCTTCTTTTATTGTATACCTTGTATATATATATATATATATATATATAATTTTCATTCCATTATATGTAAACCCCCACACTTTATGTCTGTCTTCGTATTGTCCCCCTCATCCTTTGCCCTGGTGGCAAATAAAACAAATCATCATTATTATTATTATTTTATCACAGCTAAGCCTACATAATATTATGGATTTGCTGCCCCCTGCTTGGAAAACATTTAATGTGATTAGTCAGTGGTATCCAATGTATAGTTATTGTTATTTAATATCCCCACTGCCTGAGTGTAGGAATAGGCTGGTCAACTGGTGTGTTGTCAGATCATTAGAGAGTTTAAATCTTCAAGTTACTATTGTATATTTAATGCATTTATTCTTACATATCTTAGTTTACATAGCTGTCAAGAATTTGTACAAGAGCTGCTGGTAATGTTAGCTATGGTATTTGTTTTTAGAAAAATAAACAAACCAAGGGAAATAACTAAAGTAGACCAATGGTATTAATTTAGATAAATTAGGTATAGAGTGATGTACTGAATGATGTACATAAAAACATTCTCAATTAATTGAAATATGTCTCTTAGTTGGAGAAAGAATGAAACGTGTAACCTAGCAGTAATTGTTAGCTACTCTCATGGAAAAGAAGGAGAATAATTTTGAGAAATTAAGAATTAATTTCATGAAAATATCAATTTGAACACACTCTAGGTTATTGAATACTCTCTGCACTTACACATTTGCTCCCGTCACCCACTTCTGGCCTTGCTGCTGGCATTGATCTACACCCTCTCCCCCACCCCACTGCTCTCCATGCCTTAGCTAACTGAGTACTCTGTACATTGTCCCATGTACAAAGCACCACCTCTCTTGTAATGGTGTCACAACAGAAAGCCAACAAATCGTGCTCCTTTAAGAGTGACTGGTGAGCAGAGCAATCTCTCTAGTACTGGTACTACACTGTAAAGTGGTTAGCAAATGAGCAGAGAATGTGTAGGGTTCTGAGATCACTTTTATTCATTCTCTCTAGTGTTGTTATTACAGGAAAACACACTCAGTACACTCTGTAAAAGGGTTGGTGTAAAGTAGGGTCTCCAGCCATAGAAACCAAGCCAAATAACATGAGTACCAGTCTATGGAAGCAGTAGCTCCCAATAAGAAATGACTTGGACAACCCATCCAACCAATACCAGCATGGAAATAAGACATAAGATGGTGATAATGTTTGAGGGGGGGGGGGGAATATAATCTTTGTTACTAGGCATGGTAACAGCTATAGACACATTTTTGGTCTTATTGAACCTTGTAAGTGAAACAGTGAAATTCAGACCTGTTTGATCAGTGGACAGAGATTTTACATTTAGAAAAATCAGTCAAAACAAAGAGCTTTAACCAGTAATAATTTGTGTAATTTAAAAAATGATCTAAGGAGAGTAACAAGGTGATATACTTACTGAATGGAGTTTGCAGAAAGTTCACATTTAACCTAAATTTGTCCCTTATTTGGAGAAAGAAAACAAAATTCTGTGTTTTAGCTATGATGTTTCTATGGGGATTCTGTACTGGGAAATCTGTCATTGGTGTAAGACCAGTTCCTTGAAAGAATCTTCAGACCTGGTCTTTAAAAGATCCTTTTAGTTAAGACATTTTTATTTGAAAGTACCTATCAAGCAAGTGGTCAAAAGTTCTTTATATTCTTTCATTAGCTTTGTGTGGTTCAAAACTAAACTACTGAATGTATACATGGCCAAGTCCTTCAAGCTATAAGTAGAATAAAAGCAACTTGCACTCTAAAATTGACAAGTGATTTACTAGTTTGTGGTGCCAAGAACAATTCCTTATGAGTCTTAAGAATTTACTCCACCAGTCAGCTTTAAACTAGAGTCCACAATGTAGTCTTTTTGGTCTACATTACCATTGGAACTAGATCTTGGTTCTGACTGTTGTCTGCTGAATAATAACTGACTTTCAAGCATGATTGTGTGGTTAAGAAATTTGCATTTCAACCATGTTTTCTGGTTCAGTCCAAAGTGTGACACCTTGGTGAAGTGTCTTCTATTGTGGTCTTGAGCTGACCAAAGCCTTGTGAATGGATTTGGTAGATGGAAACTGAAAGAAGCCTATAATATATGTATATGTGTTTGTGTGTACCTTTGCCTTGACATCACATGATGGTTGTGAATGAGCATCACCATCATGCTAGCAATGTTGTTTCTTCCATGAAAACCATGTCTGGCCATGGGGAAATTTTTTTATCTTGCTTGAAAACAGGTGAAGGCTGGTGACAGGAAAGGCATCTGGCCATAGAAAATTTGCCTCATCAAATTCCTTCTGACGCATGCAAGCATGGAAGAAGTGAACAATAAATGATGATGATGATGATCAATATTTTTTAGGCGTCTAGAAACATTCCTGGGAATGTCTCGCACTTTAGTACTAGTGGAGGACTGGAATAGTATTTTGGACATATGGAAGGACTGTATGGGGCTAGTTCATAGAAGAAGTGGGTGCAAAAGCCTCAAAAACCTGCTCAAAGACTTCCAACTATCCAACACGTATCGACTGGGTTTTCCAGATCGTATTTAGATAGAGTATTTGTTAGGTCAGCAGACAGGGATAGTGTAGGTTGTCCAGAATTCAATTGGTCGGCTACACAGACCATAAATTTTTGATCTGCACAGTCAATTTAGATAGGACCCATAGACAGGGACCTGGCTACTGGAAGTTGAACGCACCTTTTTCAGCACACAAAGACTACAGGGACCAGATTAATGAACTAGTTAAGCGACAGTTATCAGGGGCAATTGTCAACAACCGATGGTGGATTGCCCTGAAGAGGGTGATTAGAGTAGAATCGATGGCATTTAGCAAAGAGTTAGCAATAGAAAGAAATAGGTTAAAGGGAGAGTTAGTTAGCAAACTAGAAGAGGCTATTAGTAAAGGCTTCATGACCGACGTGCTAGCAGCAAGAATGACTCTCAACCATTTCTTAGAGGCAAAACACGAAGGAACTAAAGCCATCCGAGGAGCTCGAATGGTGGAGATGCGATGTGGCAACAAAACCACAATCAGGTCTTTGATGGATTGGGATAGGCGCGTGCTACTAGGTTCCGAGCAGATGTGTGCGGCTTTCCAGCAGCACTTTGCATGGCTGTTTGGTGAGGGCGATGGGTTGACGACGGTAGCGGACTTTAGTTCGTACCTGGATGGCCTACCGCGGCTCTTGGCAGCAGACACGAGGTTCTGCAAAAAGTCGATAATGGCCGCAGAAATATGGGAGGCAATGAACGATTGCACAAGTCACAAATCATCTGGTTTGGATGGTCTGCCCTATGAATTCTATAAGTTTATGCTAGAATTGTTTGGCGGCCTTTTGGCAGACGTCTACCGTAACTGGCAGCAGAATGGGAGAATTTCTAGTGCTGTTAGCCAGGCTATGGTAACACTGCTGAGAAAGGATGTTGACTGGGGGGGGGGGGGCATGCTAGGGAATTTTCACCCCATAACTCTGCTAAGCACAGAATTTAAAATTTTGGCCAAGGTGTTAGCGAAAAGGTTGGCGCTTGTCATCAGTAGTCTGGTCGGTGAAGCGCAAACATGTGCAATCAGGAATAGATCTATCCACAACAACCTCCACCTTATGCAATACATCATAGAGATGGCTGGCACTAAAGCTGGCTTCGATGGGGCTCTGATCAATTTGGATCAATCCAAGGTGTTCAATAGGGTCGACCATTGCTACTTGGAAGCTGCCGGTTTCGGACCCGCTTTCAGAGTCTGGATCACTGCAATGCACAGCGGCACCTGCTCGATAGTCAAAGTAAATGGCCACCTATCAGAACTGTTTGGCATCACTCGCTGTCACCTCTTCTGCACATACTGGCTCTTGAGCCACTGTTGTAGAAGTTGGAACAGTTTAGGGGCATCCCTCTCAATCTGGGACACAGGAGGACAATGGCAGTGGACGATGTCACCATCATGGTGCCGGATGCCTCTGAATTGAAGATGGTTGACACAATTCTAAAGGAAAATAAGTCGGTTTCTGGGGCCAAAATCAACTCCGTCAGTGGGCTTGCGGTTAGGCACCTGGAGAGGCAGATTGATGCCGTCAGATGCAGGACTAACAGACCAGTTAAACTACTCGGAGTCTGGTTTGGTCCTGACCTCCAGGTGGATAAGAACTGGGGCAAGGTGATGAACAGGATGGCCAGCCTTACCCAGAAATGGTCTGAGAGAAAGCTGTCCCTGAAAGGTCGGGCAGAGGTGACGAATGCTTACATCACCTCCGTTATCATTATCGCCTGACAGTCGTGCCTTGCCCTGGTTACTGCTTGACCAAGTTGGAGCATCTCTTATTTTATTTCTTGTGGAAGGGACGCGTTTCAATGGTCAAGCGATCAGTCTGCTGCTAACACCCTCTGAGTGGTGGATTAGGCATAACATGGCTTCTAATGCATAAACACGCACTCAGGTTGTGCCACCTACAACAATTTCTAGACGATGAGTGTGTGTGGGTTCTGTTTGTGAGGCACGTCTTTCTGCAGCTTGTCCCCTTGATGGAGCTGCAGTCCTGGTTGAAGAAAAGACCAAGGCTGAGTGCCTGGCACCTAGAATGTCATCAGGCGCTCACAGCCCTCTACCAGTCGGGCAATGGGATCAGTGGATGTTCTGCTTTAGCAATTTATAGAGAACTAGTGATGGGAAAGTGCGACGACGTTCTTGGGGAGACTCTGGGCGTCGATGAAAACAAATTGGCTAGTCTGTTCCGGAGTACTTTTCAGTCAAGAACTATCATGGATAATTTCCAGATCTCCTTGTCCTGGCGGTGCTACCGAGGGGCACTACTAGTTCAAGATAAACTCTACAGGCACGGATGCTGTCAGACGGGCTTGTCCGAGGTGCACGCAGAGCAACGAAACCGTTCTGCATGCACTCATTCAATGTCCAGGCATTGCTGACTTGTGGAGTTATGTCAAACAGCTGCAATCGTGTGTGGGACAGATCCATCTATCGGCCAAGTCCATAGTAATGATTGCCCCACTGCTCTCCTTTAAGCAGGCAGGTAAGGTAGTTTTCCTTTGCCTGGTGGCTGTGGCGAAAAAGGTTGTCTGGTGGACAAGGTTGAAAGGCATGTGGACAGATATATTCCTCTTTGGTAGAGGCCTCAGCGACTTTTTCAAGTTTCACTTGAAAAGGAAAGTGTGGGTGGAGAGGACAGTGGGGTTCCTCGATTATCCCTAGAGGTCCTCCTGTATCAGGAGGACCACATCACTATTGCCCTTTTTTTCTTCTTTTTATACTATGTATACTTCCTTCGTTTGTTTGTTGTATACACCCTTTCTTTCTTTTTTTTTATCATTTCATTATATGTAACCCCCCCCCACTTTACATCTGTCTTTGTATTGTCTCCCTCATCCATCGCCCTGGTGGCAAATAAACAAAATTCTTCTTATTATTATGGTGGTGATGAGCTGGCAGTATCGTTATCACATTGGACAAAATGCTTAATGGTATTTCTTCCATCTTTACATTCTAAGTTCAAATTCCACTAAGGTTGACTTTGCCTTTCATCCCTTGAGTGTCGATAAAATAAATACCAGTCAAGTACTGGGGTCGATGTAATTAACTTCCCCCTCTCCTCAGAAACTGCTGGCACTGTGCCAAAATTTGAAACAATTATTGTTCAAATTTCAGTATTTACACCCAAATCAACATTATTGGAATCTTCTTGAATTTCTGTTTGAAATTTTCTGAAATTATATATTTCAGAGTTGTGTCACTTGTGAGTTAATCTAAGACCATATGTTGAAACTAAAGCAACTACAGTCATTTGATCAGACACAAAGCTGTTAAATTCACTTTAAATTTAAATTTATTTCATGAAGTATCAACATTTCTGTTGCACAGCTTCAACCTGGTTATTGACAGAGTTCCACATGTTGCAGTGAAGTTGTGTGACCAGGTCACAGATGTGCAATGAAAATTACACTACTTCATGGCACAAATTTAAACTTAAAGTGAATTTAACAGCTTTGTGTGTTTATTAAATGGCTATTCGATGACAAAGTTGCTTAAATTATACACATGTCCTCATTTAGAATTTTACAGGATTTATTCTTTTGTATTTCATATATAGTCTGGTTCAAATCCTGGGTAAGTCAATTTTGGACACTTAACCAAAGCCAATAAAATAATATATTGGAATATAGAACACGTAATAGAATTATAGAACAAGCATTGTACTGGAGGTGGTTTAATCCACTGTCTAAACCCCCATCATTTTTTTATTCTTTTACCTGAAAATGTCGACGTTGTGCTTAGTCAAAATAAATCAATATTTTAGTATTGTGTGTAAAAGAAAAAAAAATGGAGAGAAAAAGCATGGAAGGAAGAAAGAAGCTGTTGACCCCCCCCCCCCCCCAAAAAAAAGAAGAAGAAGAATTACAGTGATAATAATGTAAAGTCATGTCAGTGCTTCAGGAAATTTTTAACCAGTGTCTGTTAAAATCATGCTGAAGTACTACTGTGCTTAAGTAAATTGAATCTTCAACTCGTTTCTATTATATTCTCAAGCAACAGCTGTTGGAGTCATTTGCATACTGCAAATGGTTTAGTTCTGATATAGCTTAGCATTTCATTTTAGACTAAACTGGCTTTTTTTTTATCTTTATTTTTCTCTCCCCCCCCCTTCCCCTTTTCTTGAAATACGTTAACCATCTACCTACAGGTATCTTACTCTTAGACATTCTCAGACCCACATTCTATTGAAGTTGAAATTGAATCTGTTAAAAACAACAAAGCACTTATCACTCTCTTGAACAATACACTGGAATTGCAGACATTAGTTGCTATTCAAGAGGTATTTATACTTTTCTCTAAGACATTCCAGTTGTTGTTGGTGGTGGTGATGTTGTTAATTACTCTATTATTCCATTGTTATTGTATGAAGAAGAACTGATAAGAGAATATCAGATATTGTATTGTGGAGCAATGAATTGACTGGAAAATTAGAGCTTTTGGCTAAATAAAATACCTTACAGCATATTAGTCCATCTGAAGTGAAATCTCACCAAAATAAAATACAAAACACCATCAATACCCTCCTGGGGAAATTGGCCTAGTTGCCTCATCAAAAGGAACACATTAGTTATTATATTGCAGTGGCAAGGTGGGTGGAGCAACAGGTAAGCATGTATTAGACTTGAGACAGATATATTTCAATTCCTGCTAGAGGGAAGCTGCTTCACTTCAGTTACATTGGCTGATGAATGTCCTTAGGAAAGACATCACCTTAAAAAAATATCCTACTTACCTTATATAACACATTTGTATCTACTTAAAATATTATATTGTATATAGTTATATTTATAGAGTTCCATGAAGATAAAACAAAATTTGGTCCCTTATTTTCCTGTGTTTTTATCTGAGCATTGTCTTTACCCTGCAACCTCAATAGAGAGGCCAACCTTTTTCAAATGCCATATGACTTGCTGTGAGTATATAATGGCTAATATTTCTCTAAATGTCTGGTTTGCTATGAGGATATTTGCTGCAGAGTTTCTTCTTATGTCATCTCCCTTATAGACAAAGGTGTAACATTTTTGTTCAAGAATTAGATTTAATTCTGAGAATGTATTTTTACTGTTTAATGTGAGTAAAAAGTGCAAAAAAAAGTAATAATAATAAATAAAGAAAGAAAGCCTTAGTTTTTACCAAAAGGCATTCTTGAATTTTTATTTCCTCTATAATCAAGATAAAACTAAACTTTTGATTAATGGCAGAGAAGTGTATCTGTGTAAAACATCATTATAGAAGAAAAGTAAATTTGTGTGTAAAAATAGAAACAGAAAAAAAAAATAGGTTTTAATTATTGCAAGCTAGTGTGTGCATATAAATATGTCTGACATAACAAAGAATTATTGTCATAATCATTGTATGTATCATTAACTTCATCATCATCATCTTTTCAACACATTCTAATTATTTTCAGTTTATCACAAATCTCAGACATCAAGGTAGTGGAATAACACCTAACACCTTCATTTAGCTCTTCCAGCCATGGCTATATTCTCTTAATCATACCAAAGCCACATACCAATAATGAATTCAAGGCATTTTCCCAATGCTCTGATAATTCTGCCTGCTTACTACCTTTCATAGTGGTTTTTGATTTAGGCACAAGACGAGCAATTTTGCTGCTAAGCATTTTGCCCGGCATGCTAACGGTTCTACCAGCTCGCCGCCTTCTTAATAATAATAATAATAATAACAACAACAATACAATAACAATAATGATAATTCTTTCTACTATAGGCATAAGACCTGAAATTTTGAGGGAGGGGACACGTTGATTACATTGACCTGAGTACTCAACTGGTACTTATTTTATCAACACCAAAAGAATGAAAGGAAAAATCGACGTCGGCAGAATTTGAAGAAATGCCGCTAAGCATTTTGTCCAGCTCGGTAATGGTTCTGCCAGCTTGCCACATCATCATCATCATCCTTTAAATTCCATTTTCCATGTTGGCATGGGTTGGATGGTTCGACCAGAGCTGGCAAGCTGGAGAGCTGTACCAGGTTCCAGTCTACTTTGGCTTGGTTTCTACAACTGGATGCCCATCCTAACACCAACCTCTTTACAGTGTGTACTGGGTGCTTTTCATGTGGCACCACATGAGCTCTTTCTACGTGACACTGGCACAAGTGCTTTTTACATGGCACCGCACAAATGCTTCTATGTGGTACTGGCATGAGTGCTTTTTACATGGCACTGGCACAGGACTCTTGCAGGCCAATCCTCCTCACCAGGGGGAGTGGCCTTAACACTTCTGCTGCATAGGGCGGATCTTTTTGAGTGCAGCAAGGCGCCCGGTAACTTGGTCCTTTGTCATCTCATCTGAAAGATTGAGTATCCTGAGGTCGTCCTTCAGTACTTTGTTCCATGTCTTCCTGGGTTTCCCTCTTCCATGTGTTCTGTCCACTTTGAGAGATCAGCACTTCTTGATGGATCTGCCATCATCCATCCACATCACATGACCAAACCAGTGCAGTCTCCTCTCTTGCACACTACATCTAATTCCTCTTATGCCTAACTTCTCTCTCAATACACTAGTACTCTGTCGAACATATACACTTACATTACACATCCAGCAGAGCATACTAGCCTCATTCTTCTCTAACCGCCGCATGTCCTCTGCATTCAGGGCCCATGTCTCACTTCCGTGTAGAATTACTGTTCATATACATGCATCATACAATCTTCCTCTCACTTAGAGGGAGAAATCCTTGGATGCCAAAAGAGGTAAAAGCTCTCTGAATTTTCTCCATCCTTTCTTATTCTAGCCATTACACTCTCTGTACATCCTCCCCCACTACTAATTTTGTCCCTTAGGTAGCAGAAATCATCCACTACCTCTAATGAGCCTCCAGGGCATTTGAGAAAATCAATTTCCTGAGTATTTGTAGTTTTTATGCCCCCTGTGCATCTTCCATATATGAACACTACTTTCTCTGATAACCTTCCTATTATTCCACTGTGCCCATAGCTTACACTGGGTACACCATATGGAATTCCTGTCTACACCTTTCCTACAAATCAAGCAAGGCCACTTTCCAGAAAGGGGTGAGGTCCTGTCTGTTTTCTTGCTTACTAAGACCTTAGTCTTTGCTAAGTTATCCTTAAGGCCCTTAGATTCCAGGTTTTGGTTCCACACCTGGAATTTTGTCTCTAGCTCTGATATAGAATCTGCTATGAGGGCAAGATCATCAGCATAATAATGGTAATAATAATAATAATAATGTTTTCTAATTTTGACACAAGGCCAGCAGGTTTGGGGGAAGGGCCACGTCAAATAAATTGACTCCAGTGGACAACTGGTATTTATTTTATCGACCCTGAAAGGATGAAAGGCAAAGTTGACCGTGGCAGTATTTGAACTTAGAACATAAAGACAGACAAAATGCTGCTACACATTTTGTTCAGCGTGTTAACGATTCTGCCGGCTCATAATAATAATGGGTGCACAACATACCCTCAGGTCTGAATTTCAAAGATTGTCCAAATACTTATCACAATTCATGACCCACCCATCGCCCGCCCCAGTATTTGTTTGAGTAGCTTGAATGAGACTATGTAGAGGTGTATCCTCACTCATTCAGGAGTGTGTGTGTATATGTGCATATGTGTATGTATGTCTGTATCTATTATATTCATAGCAATAACAGAAGTCTCTAATTAAGCAAAGAAATTTAAAAAAAACAACAACCCACTCTATATTCATGTTTACTATTTATAAATACTACAAACAAAAAACAAACTATTAGAACCATTATGTATAT
>JAOPUL010003388.1:57615013-57625920 GCA_027564515.1 Octopus rubescens | reverse complement strand
TTCTTTTTAACCCTGAAATTAATTTTTTACTCGGATTACTTAAGAATTAAATTACAAGTAAGTCACTTTTCTATTTTTTAACTGATACTTAATACACGGTAAAGACCCCCATCCAACACGAATGAGCATGGTATTGCCCCTAGAAAGTTCTTCTCCGAGACACAAGCCCTCCGCAAAATTGTTTGTTGAGGAGCAGCAGTAACCCATGCATATTAATCTTCCCTTTCTACGTCACTGATGTTGTCCTAAAGAAAGGCAAATACCGATACAGCTTGGCTCCATTGACGTCGCAACTCATTTCTACAGCTGAATGAACCCAAGCAAAAGGAGTAATAAAGTGTTTTGCACGAGAACAAAACACACAGCCCGGAATCGAACTCATAACCTCAATATTATAAGACCAACGCTCTAAGCAATAAGTCATGCACCTTCACACACACATACAGACACATACATACACACGCAAACACACATTTTTATACATACATATATATATATATATATAGTCTTATTTAATTAAGGGGCCGAGAGGAGCCGATATTGCTGAAATTAGAAGTCAAATTCTCCGACCTGACAGAATTTACGTTTTTATTGTTAGAATAACAAGAGGCCGAAAGCAGCCAGTCAATCTAACAGTAGAAACGTAAATTTTGGCAGGTCGGAGAATTTGACTCCTTTTTCAGCAATACCGGCTCCCTCTCGGAGCCCTTAATTAACTCATAACGATTTAAATTACTTAACTGTCGAATGTATTGTGGTCTTTAAGCTATATAGCTTGTTTATAATTTTACACACAAACACACACACATACACGCACACACTCACACACACACACACGCACAAACAAAAGATATATATATATATGTATATATAAATAAATATAAAGTATATGGACTACACGAATCGAGTGAAACTCATAAAAAAGCTCATACAAGTACAAATATATTAAAAACTACGATACAAGGGATGCATATAGAAATAAACAAAGAGCGAGAGAGGCGAACACCATGCAAACATAAATAGTAGAGATTTATTAAACAGTTGGTAAATTAAAAACTCAAAACAAAGTTACGGACGTTTCAGAGGACCAAAAATAAATAACCCAAATACCGTGTAATAAGATAAATAATAGGTTATTCACCTGTATCGTCAATGGACACAAATTTCCACACTGACACAAACATTAGCCCTTGTCTTCAGACAAATTTTGATTATGGTACAAAGATGAAAACATACTAGTGTTGTAAAAAAATAAATCTCTACTATTAATGTATACATTGTGTACGCCTATCTCGCTCTTTATATATATATATATATATATATCCTCATCACTATTGTTGTATCAGGTCCTTGGATGATAGACTTAATCTGGTGTCCACTTTAACAGCACCACCTGGCACTGTAGATGCCTCTCGATTGCAAGCATACAGGCTAGTTCCTTGGTTATAAGATATCTTCCTCCTTCTACCATGCTCATTTACAACGATCACGTAATATCAAGATAAGAGTACACACAATAGACTTCTACCAGTTTCTGTCTATCAGATCCACTCACAAGGCTTTGGTTGGCCCAGGGCCATAATAGAAAACATTTTCCCAAGGCACTGAACCCAAGATAGCATGTTTAGGAAGCTTGCTTCCTAACCACGCATCCATGTCTGTGCTTATACATATATCATAAGGAATTTCTTGTCTAAGGTGTGACTGCTATTTTAAGTAGTTCAAACTACCAAATTGTCTTGTATGGAAATGGCAGTTTTTGGCATATTTATTCCAAGCTTATGGAACTTTATTTCTAATAAAGATTTAAGACACTTAGTCCCTTCATATTAAAGATGGAAGGGGTTTTGTTGAGGTTAAATTTCTATGTAAACTTACAATAATAATAATATTAATCAAATTGTTTCTTAGAAATTAAATATATTCTAAAAAATAAATAATATATAATTATTTTTACCTTAAATATGTAAAAATAAAGATATTATCCAGAAAGAACATTTTGGTTGTTGTTAATGGTGGTGGTTAGCAGACCTATGATCAAAGGTATTCCAACTGTGACCATCCAGTATTATTACATATATAGGACTACAGTCTGACTTATTATTATTAACTTATTTTTGAGGAATATTTCCAACACAAAGCACTGTTACTAGTTCAAATTCTGACTTACACTCCTGCACTGGTTCATATTTTTGATTATGGTCATAGAAGTTGTAATAGTATTGATATTGCTAAATGTTTAATGTTAAATGTATGGTCAATGTTGCTAAATATATGCTTAATGTTTCTGGTTATATATTTATTTATTTATTTTATATTTATTTTTTCAGATTGCTTGTGTAGTTCATTCCAATTTGGTTGATGGGGACAGCAATACCATTATAGCCTCAGACTCTGGGTTGCTTATGAGCCGAGATGACATGAAAGCTGGATTTCCTCTTGGAGAACATTTTGTTGACTTTCTCTTTAACTTCTGTACCCGCTTCAATGCCTTTAATTTGCGTGACATAGAAACAGCATTGTTCAGTTCTCTGGTGCTAATATCTCCAGGTAACTCCTTAATACTATTCAATTTTCTTTTTAAGTTGTTTTTCTTCACTAATGTACTTTTATCTTTTTATTTATATATTTGTTCATCATTGTTTTAACATTTATTTTTTCATTCCTTCATGGATCAGACAAAATTTGTTGATAGATTTTCTATGGCCAGATACTATATCACAAGTATTTTTGTCTGTTTGCAATTTTCTGTGAAAAACCTGTCTGTTTCATGTTCAAAGGACTTTGGGAAATTTAACCTTGCTCGGAAGTTAGTGAGTGTTAATGACAGAATGGCACCTGGCTGTATAAATCTGACTCAATGAATTTCATCTGACCTATACAAGCATGGAAAAGTGAATGTTAAAATGATGATGATGATGATCCCTGCAACATAGTCCTCAACAGAATTGTTAGTCCTCTTTAAGTACATCTTTCAGTAGAACAGTCTTTGAAGTAATTGTCATTTTGTTCAACCTGTGATTCTAAATAGCCCCCAACCTGAGCTGGCTTGACAATACCATCAACTAGGGTAGTTGCCTAGGGCATCACATGCTTCAAGGTACCACCTCATGTGTTAGGGATTTTTGAAATAAAAGGCAAGTGCAGAATGGAAATAGATAAAATATAAGCATTATTCTTATATTTTATAAATTATAATAACTTTTTTCCCTACATTTACAGGTTTCAATCCTTGTAAATTTTTTTACATATACGTGTATGTATGTGTATATACTCTAGACCACTAAAATTGCGCTTGTTTAGGATACCAGTAACTCTGGGGCTGGTCCTAAGTCCAACTATGCTATTTTTAATGTTGACATTATATTCATCTGAAGTTTAATTTCTCAGCACTTTCTGTTGATAGGGAAAGTTTGTTTAAACTCAATAAAGAAAAGTCCAACTGTATGTTGTTGCTACTGTGCTTGTATTGTACTGTCACCTGATAAGGCATATAACTTTTCATTGCTGAGTAGCCAATAATCAAAGTATTGTATGTAATTGTACATACTCCCTCATATATTATAACCATCGTTGGTTCAACATTTCTTGTTCACATAATCATACAGGTTGAACAGATTTGCAATAATGTAGCCTTCCATCTAACTGAATCCAATACAGTTTCTTTCGACATTTACCTTCATCTCCTTCTATTAAATAGAAGCTTCTATTACTAATTCTTTAATATACAGTTATCAATATCTGCAAGCTAAATAAAATGAAAATTCCTATTTTGGCACTTCGAAATGGCTATAAGGATGCAGAAGGAAATAATGATTCTTGTTTTTATTTACAAGAAATACAATCACGAGGAATGACATGATTTTTTACTATATCTTTTTCATTTATTTTTCTTACATAAAGAATAATTGCTTTTATTTGAATGAAGGAAATATTTATTTTTAAAATAAGTATGTGATTATATAATATTCGGGATGTCACACAGATTGTTTTCTCTAATTTAAAAATAGGAATCAATGGTTAAAAATATTTTGTGGATTTTGTATTCGTTTTGACATTTGATTTCATGAGGATATCAGTGAAATGACGCTTGCACCGAATTATCTCCCTTACATATATTCTTGAATTAGATTTTTTTAAAATATACAGCAACTACATAATTCCACTTTGTGGACTTTATTAAACTGACATTTACTGACCTCCAGTTTTTTTAGAAAATGAGTGAAGTGTCTTTGTCTTTAATTATTTAATTGTTCAATGCAAATTACATAGGTACTATAATTTAATTTCTGATTTTTTTTTTCAGTTGAATAATGAAAAAGTACTTGCTACAATCGTAGCTGTGACTGTTTCTTTTTAGCCATTGTAAAATTATATACTATTTCACTGATTTTACTCTTTGGACTGTGGCCATGCGAAGGCACTACCTTGAAGTGTTCTTAATATATCAAAGCAATCCCACTAGTTATTTTTTAAAGTTTGGTACTTAATTCAATTGATCCCTTTTTGACGAACCAAAAAAAAAAAAAATAGGGACAGAAGCAAATAGAAACAAGTTGTCATGTAGTGTTACATAAAGACAAGTTATGGAGAGAAATACATATACACTCACACATAATTGTTCATTTTTCCATGCTAGAATGAGTTAGATAAATGTATTACTAAGGCATTGTTTTACAGCTGGATGCCCTTGCTGTCACTAACCCTTGCCTGTTTTTCAAGTAAGGGATCTTTTTATTTCACCTGTCTTTGAAGAGACAAAGCCAGCAGAGGATTTATTGACTGGAGAAATGATGATAATATCCAGAAAAGATCAAATATAAACAAAACATGTATTTTGTTTATACAAGTTGTTGGTTGGATACGAAATCCAACCAATGGTAAACCATAATCCTGCGAAGCATCCTGGTACCAAAGGAGTTCAGGCAGCTCCTGCACACACACACATACACGTCTTTACACACACATGATGGGCTTTCATATAGTTTCCATCAACTAGATTCACTCACAAAGCATTGGTTGGCCTATGGCTATAGTAGAAGGCATTTATGATGTGCAGTGGGACTGAAGTTGAAACCCTATGGTTTCATAATTTTACAACTATGCTTGCACTTGTGTACACAATGAAAGCACTTCATTTATCATGAATTTGAACAAAATATTTTTTATTGATTGATGTTGTATTAATTTTCTTGTTAAATACTAAAGTGATTAAATTTATGCAAATTTTGGTTTGGTTTTTAAATATTTCCTATGAAACATTTAACATTTTTTTAAAAGTCATGAAATAAATATATATATTTACATACATAAAAATGCACTATTGTTTTTCTTTTTTCAGATCGTCATGGTCTTGAACGTAGTGATAAAATTAACCGGCTTCAAGAACTTTTAATTCAGGCTTTGCAGCATGAAATTAATGCTGCTCATCCTGATGAAGTGGGACTTTTTCCACGATTGCTAATGAGTATCTCCAGCCTGAGGGAGCTTGGTGTTGAACACCGTAAAATGTTGGAATCGCTGAAAGGACAAATACACTTCCAGCATGACCTCTATGCTGAAACATTTGATCTGATAACTTAACTCCATTCTTTCATCTCTTAGAATTGATCACCTGGCTCTGTATTTGATACTTTTTATCGTTCAACCTCCCCCCTGTGCCCCCTCCCCTCTACCTTCTCCCTCTGATTGAGATTGTTTCTGTAGTGACAAAAACGAAATGGTAGAAGTTGCTGCTAACGCATCTTCATGCACACTTTTTCTCTGTGTGGTTGTGCTTGTATTGTATTTGAACTCTAGCTCTCCATGTGCAAACAGTTGAAACCTGTTGTTCATATTAAAAAGCACTGACAAAGTTCCTGGAACTAAATCACTGCTAATGAGGCTGTTGTATAAATAAGGTTTGCAGACTGTTGATGCAGATACCATGGAGATGAATCTCTTTCATCCTGTCTTGGAGCATGGTTATTATCATTATTATTATTTTTATCACTATTATTATTATGTTGTTATTTTTTTTTATTTATTTTTTTTTTTAAATATATTTTTTTTAATTGTTGAATTCAGTGATAGCCAATTGTCCTTTTTTTCCCTTTTGTTTTTCTCAGTAGGGGATGAATCTTTGTTTTGGAACTGTCTGCACTCATAATTATTAGCTTAATTGAAATTAAGAAGAAGAGAAAAAAAATAAAACTAATTAATGAAAAATGAAGACCTTTTTTTCTCTCTCATTTTCCTTGCCAATAATAAGTCTGTTTATGTCTGTCATTGCTTGGCAGGTATCCTGCCATTTGAGGTTATGAAATAATAACAACTCACATTCAATATAATGGTTTGCTTTAATACGATATACGATTCTCATTCAGTGTAATTTTTAACAGATCATGAGATAAAAAACCAAAAATAGAAAAAAACACTTCCATTTTTTTACCATCTTGACAAATTATTTTTTAAAAAATGCAGAATATTTGCCCTCCTCTCTGTCTCTTCATTTTTTTTTGTTATTTAATTTTTGGGGAATTTTTTGAATTTATTTTTATTCACTCTTTTCAAACTCTTTCACACATTGTTTCTGTTTACGTCCTGTTTATTCTTTAGGTCTTATTAAATTCATTAAGAAATTCTGAAAACATATCTGAAGGCATTATGGAATTATAAATAAGAACTTTTATTACTTTTCTACTTAATAATAATATGCTGCTGAAAAAAAATCTCATTCCAAATAGTTTTTTTTTCCCCCCTCTTCCCCAAGTGAAGACAACCTTTGCTACCATCACCATAAACATGACCATCACCACTATTACAAATACTAGTACTACTACTACTACTATTATTATTATCATTATTAAGGCAGTGAGCTGGCAGAGTCGTTAGTGCATCAGACAAAATGCTTTAAGGCATTTCATCCAGTTCTTTACATGCTGAGCTCAAATCCTGCCGAGGTCAACTTTGCCTTTTGTCCCTCCAGGATTGATGAAAAAAGTACCAGTCAAGTACTGGGGTCAATGTAATTGACTTGCCCCCACCCTCTAAAATTGCTGGCCTTGTGCCAACATTTGTAAGAATTATTATCATTACTACTACTAGTTGTAGTATTAGCACAGTATAAGTCTTAAATATTGGCGTTTCAGTTTCTTGATAAGTATTTTTGTTTTTTAATATCCTGATTAGTATCTCTGGTCCTGTTTTACTTCTCATTTTAGAAGTCATGCTGATAAGGTAAATCCCTTAACTAATTGTACCTTGACGCAATCACTTTGCAGTCTATTCAGTCATTCCTTTCATCGTTTAGAAAACCAATGATGCCAGAAATCATCAGCACCTCTGTCATTTCTCTTATAAGCTTTTATCTGTTCCTAAAACACATGTAGGTAACTAGGAAGTTACAGTTTAATGGTTTTCTCACTTTCTCATTCACCCCCCTCCCCCCCAATATGTTCTTCGTGTTGTAGCACATGATTTGTTTCATTGACCTTACTTTCTGTCTGTGTTATGAATATATTAGTTTTTTTCTTCTTCTTCTAGATCTTCAACATCCAATATCTGGATCTATTCCCAATATAACATTTTCTTTGTTTTTCATGGAACAGTCATGCTGCCAATACATTTAATGTTGTTGTGTGGATTTGAACACGATATAGACAATCATTTGATAAAACTATTAATAAAAGGGCACTTTTCTAAATTTGGATAAATGTTAAAATATCGAATCATTGAAAATGTTCATTACTAAATTACTAATTACTATACTGTTGGAATCTAATTACTAATGCCATTACTGGATGGTTTTAGTAATGGTTCTAGATGGCATTTACCAAAATGTCCAAATTTTCAAATTGATCTAATCCACCCAGTCCAGCATGGAATTATGGGTGTACAATAAGGATGATGTGGATGTAGGAACCTGTCTTTAAATGACAATATTTATCTGTGAAATGGCAAATACTGTAGAATTGTGTCAAGCTCCCGGTGAGACAAGTCTTTGATCCAAATTCAATTCTCAGTTTTAATTCTTTTACTTTATGTTGCTAATGCCTTTGCTTAAAAGGCATCAATGTCACAAAATTGCATTCCCAACCACTATTACTACTACTACTTCTGCCATTCATATATCACAGGCATTGTGCCTATGTGGAAAAAATTCAGTTCACAACCAAAGCAAAATATATGTTTCTCTGTTTCTTTTAAGCCACATTTTTCAGGGTTTTTTTCTTAGTTATTCCTTCTTGCTTATTGCCTTTTGGCAGCTGAAATATTTTGTCAAAGTAATACTTTGATTAAATATTGATTCTTCCAAAAGAAAATGAGTGATCATCTTTCTTCCTCTTTGTATTTGTCTACAATCAATTTTGGTAATGTCTGTTAATAGCCTGTTATCATTTTCTTTACTTTAGACTGATATTGCTGTGTGCCAGGTACTTGTGTTGTTTATGTTGATTAAGTCCCAGTATTCTATATCTAAATATGGCTCCACATGTTCTAATTATTAATTAGTACAACCTAGCTTTAAGTATAGACTTTGAGATAGTCTTTTTCTTTTAAGAGTTGTATTTGTTTAGAAAATGACTAGAGCTGAGTCTGTATATTGAAATTGAAGCGGCTACATCGTGGAAGAGTCATTCTAGCCATATTTAATAACACACAAATATGTTAAATTCAATTTAAATATATTTCATGGGATGTCAATATTTTTATCACACAGTTGTGACCTGATCACTAACACCGCTTCAGTTGCAATGGACCTATGTCAGTGACCATGTCAGAGATGCGTGATGAAAACTTTAATTCTTCATGAAATAATTTTAAATTTAAAGTGAATTTAACAGCTTTGCATGTTGTTAACTAGCTAGAAAGGCTCTTTCATGATGTAATTGTTATTAACTTTACAATTTCTTAAAAGTTGCTTTTTCAGGACAATCTTCATTTCTCTGAATTAAATTCTATCTAATTACCTATTAATTACTTACAACACACTTAATCATCTGTTTGTCTTATAAATAATTATTTCCTTTATTTCTCAAATAATTCACAAATTCTTTTTATTATTATTATCAAAACCTAACCAGGTTGCTTTCCAATCAATACCAGTGATTAATCCATACAGAAATATATATTTCTTTTAACCTACCTTTTCTCCAAACCTTTTCTTCATTGTCCAAAATAATTTGATGTGATTCTTTGAAGACACTGTTCCTTCTCACAATTGTGTTACAGAGATACTAGATACCATACTAGATATCTCTTTCTCTTGGAAAAATAGTAGTTAAACCTCAAACATCTTCATTTGTTGCTTAATTTGTTTTAATAATTAATAGAATTCATCAATGATTAATTAACTATATTGATAGGTGTTGCAAAGTTGATTGTAACTTAGATTTACATATATCTTTTTATTCATTTATAGATATTCATATCAATTTTTTTTTCTCATTGTCAAATAGTTTTTTTCTTTAGTAAGCCATTCTTTGATTACAGTAATGATGTTCTTGATGATTCTCATAAATTCCATGCATTCCATTTTCCAAGAATGAGGAGCAATATCATAGCTGTGCCATAGTTTATCCATGTCATCATAGCTTAATGTGTGTGTGTGTGTGTGTGTGTGTGTGTGTGTGTGTGTGTGTGTGTGTGTGTGTGTGTATTGCATAGCAATCGATGACCACCTTGAATAAGTAGCTGTGCAAATGTATGCGCGTGCTGGTGTTTGTGTCTAGTATACAGACATACAAATACGCACACACAAACACACAAACACACAGACCCCCATGGACAGATAAACACACCACACATACACACTGATACAAAGATAGTTGACTGAGCAGACGCTCGATACTTTTCACAGCTAATATGTTTCGGAAGTGGTCATCGACCGCCATGGTGTGTTCACACCGAGGCGTTGCGACAGTGACGTCACATGCTCAAACAACCGACAGATGAACGCCACAAGCCAAGGCTTCGTTTCTCTTGCGTTCAGCATTCGCAAGTTTGTTCAACGTGTACACAGGAAACAATACAAGGTAATATTATCGTTTGCCGATGGCACACTTTAGGATGTATCGTGCAAGGTACATAAGACAGGTCGATATTATGTACATCTATGCCATTTCAGTGTTAGAGTATATTTTTATATTTTGGTGTTTCTTTTGTTATTTTATTTTGTAGTCGGAAATATTTTTGTTTAAGTAATATACGAGGTTTTGCTTAAGATTTGACTAGATTCGGCGTATAAATTCATCTCAACACCGTTTAATACACCCGAAGCTAGATATAAGAAAGAACTGAACCTTAAAAATTGCTCGGGGTTACATGAAGAGCTGTACTAGAGTTCTGTATATGTAATATTTCCTTACTTAAATTAGGTCAGGCTAAACAAAGGATTTTCGTCATTATCTGGTCTGAACTGTTGGTGAACGAAAACGTTTAGTTAAAGAATAGAACTTACCTTATATATGACGTTTGACTCTGGTAAATTTCTAAGTACTAATACTGAGAAGAATAGGAAAGAGTTTATAGAAAAATCTAGACTAGGTTTCGATTCCAGGCTAAGAATACAGGAAACGATTCGCTTCAACTCTTTGCCTGCCTTGTGTATCACTTGTGAGACACAAGACATATTCCCCTGGCGTCCATGCATCATATATGATACACATTCCCAATTTTTTTCAACCACAACAGAGCAACCTGGGACTTATGAAAGAAAAGCATTATATTTCTCAAAAGGTATGAAGCAAGAGCTAACTAAAGTATGAAATCAAGCATGGGCGTTTGGGACAAACTTATGAAAATGCTTTTGAATAGGCAATAGGTTGAGTATGGTGGTCTGCATGTTTTGGCGTGGCTGTGTGGTAAGAAGCTTGCTTCCCAACCACATGGTCCCGGGTTCAATCCCACTGCGTGGCATCTTGGGC
>JAOPUL010003388.1:57603536-57614913 GCA_027564515.1 Octopus rubescens | reverse complement strand
GTGTGTGTGTGTGTGTGTGTGTGTGTGTGTGTGTGTGTGTGTGTGTGTGTGTGTGTGTGTGTGTGTGTGTATCAATAACTTACTTGTCTTTGATTCTTAGTGACTTCATAACCTTGCTGTTTCTTAGAAATGAAATCATTACCAGACATATATACATAGATATAGTGATTTTTTTTTGTTTTTTGCTTCCCCTTGGAGCACTTTACAAAGAACTAGCACATTGACTCAAGGGCCCTATTTTATCAGTGTCCTAAATATAAAATACAGTGCTTACCATAGGTGTGTGGCCTAGTGGTTAGGGTGTTGATCTCATGATCATAAGGTCGTGGGTTTGATTCTGAGACAAGGTGGCATGTTGTGCCTTTGAGCAAGGCACTTCATTTCACATTACTCCAGTCTACTGCTGAAAATGTGTACCAGCCAACTGTTGGTGCAGCCTTCTCTTCTTCCAGCTTTCACATCTTTGATGTTCTGCTCAGTCAAGAGTGGGAGGGCCAAGAGGGTGTCTATGGTTACATAGGCACCTAAAACAATTGGCAAATACAACGTACTTACTTCTGAGTCATACTTGCTTGCATGTGATGGCTATGCTCGTACTACCTGTACAGGTCTGCTTATGTACCTAGATCAGTTAACATTCCATATAGTATATTCCAAACCTTGGTTAAAAATGATATAGAATGGAAACATTTTATACTTCATATGAGCATGCATTTGCATTTTCAGTCAATAAGTTGACTTGAAGTAAGAAGAGATAGATTTTTGATATAATTTTGAAGAATAGTATTTGGTTGCTTATCTGTTATTAAGAATTTAATTCTTGAATAACTTTTAACTTCAGAAATGTTGCTGACTAGAACATTACTTAACAATGCCTTCAGTTTAATGACTGATGTGAATTTTTATGCAGTTTTGTCTTCTATTTTGACTTAGATTTTCTTGTTTACTTGTGAATTACATTATTAGATTTAACTAACAAATCATCTAAATTTGATTGATTATTCATTCAGTGTATGCTATAAAAATGTCTGTTAATTGTTTGTTATATCTGTTGATTTCTTTTAGTTAGCTTTCACTAAGCTTTATTTGCAACCATTTCTTGATTAAATTTCCAGCTTGTAGATTTTGTCCCTTACCCTTTCATATATTTCCTACAATATTCATTCAATTCTTTCAAATTTATTATTACCCAATTTGTGTGGGGACTAGTGGAGAATTGTTTTATCCCTAGTTGTGTCCCATTTCTTTTGTCCCTGATACCTTTGACAAAGGTGTGAACCTCATAACATTGCATTTCCACTTAACTAGAACAAAATATATTTTTCAATAAATATCCAAGGCTTTGTGTTTGTGTAAATCACCAACACTCTTTTGAATTTCATGTTTTATTTTTATGATTTAAACAATTCTGCACCTTACCAAATGGTTGTAATTATTAAGCTTTTTGACTTCATTTTTTTAAAAGTTTTATTAAAACATTTCAAAATTTTTTTTTTACTTACTTTTGCTATTTCATTCTGATGTTTAGAATCCATTTTCACATGTGATTAACTTTCATCATAATAATAATAATGATGCATTATCATGTTTCTTCTATAATTTCTTCTCCTAAATTCCTGTTTCATCAACATTATCTGACATGTTATGATTTTTCAGACTTTTACCAACCAGCTATAATATTTTCTTCATCTTCATGTCATTTGCTAATTTTTCTCTTTACTTCTATTGTTATTATTTCCTCTCTTTATTCATATCTTCTCTTTACACCAGTGTCTATTATCAAACAAATATCAGATGTTCTATGATCTTGTATCAAGTACTTTTCCCCCCCCCCCCCACTCTTTTTTTTTGTTTTTGATTTTATATATTTTTACCTTCTGGTAACTGTGAACTGTTGATTAGATCCCTGTTGAACTTCCATACTCATATTTAATCTTTGTCACAGCAGCAACTACAGAACACTACTTTGAAATTAAGTGTCATTCATATTTTTGTTGTTGTTGCTTTCTACTGCTTTACTTGTTTACAATATCAAAGGGAGATAGAAATTCTGCTGATCTCGATCATATCGGAATTTCTTGGTAAAATTAAATTGGAGTACTTTTCTGATTGCTTATGCCAGGCCCAAGCAAAGTCTTTAAATCAAGCTTGCAAAGTAACAAATAATGTTTATTACTTATATAGTGCCCTTGCTGCCTGCTTACAGCAGTGAGCTGTACTTGTGTACATCTAAGGTGACCAGCAAACTTTAACTATCTTGGCCAAGGTCCCGGTGGTGTAGAACCAGTGAATGGGAACATTTTGTTGACCTTTTTATTTATTTTTCATGTAAATCTGATTCTAAGAAAATCACATTTAAACCGGTGCTTTTGGTTCTGTAAGAACTATTTCCTCTGCTATGTAAGTGTGTGTATTTTGAAACTGTTAAAAAAAAACATCTAGTACAACATATCTATGGAGAAACAAATTTATATTGATGTAAATTGTATTATCTTCTAAATATTAAATAGCTATAGTAGTTCTTATTATAATGTTAATTTGTACTTCTCATACCCCCATCACCTGCTCATTTTCTTGGATTATTCATGGATTTCAGAATTATTTTTGTTTTATCATTCAACTGCAGTCTACATATTACATATCTTTCACAAATGGCTTCCTTTATACTTTGTGTAGTGTTCGGTGTCTCCTCTCATAAACCTCATAACTGTTTCTTTAGAATGAGCGACTCCTTTTAAATGTAAGTTTGCAATCATTAATGCAACTTTTGATTCTAAATATGTTTTTCAAATTTTAGAATTCATATATAAACCGGTGCTTTTGATTCTGCAAGAACCACTTATACTATTACATCTTCCCCAATGTCTGATCAACTACTGTCTGCAACTCTTGAAAACAATGCTGTTTTTTTTTTCACAAACACAGTCTTTACAATATCATCATCCTCCTGATGGGTTGTCTTCAATTTTAGTTAAACATTTACACTTTTTTCCTCTGTTTATTTAATCAACATTTACTAAAACTACTTGTCAGCTTCCTTTCCTTTGCTACACTTTCTCAGAATATTCATGTTTGATACAAATGTTCTGAGTTTTTCCTTTGTCATTCTGCCAAAATATATTTCTTAATTACGCTAAGCATTCTAATAACCAACTGTTTTGTCTTTAGCTAACTGCTAGTTTTAACAATCTACTATATTCAGGATACAGTAAAAAAAACAATTAATTACACGCATCTTTGACAGCATTTATTATGAATTTTAACAATTTAATATATAAGGAGAATTGTCTTAAAAATATTTGCTGTCTTGTTCTGTACCTATAATGGAGAAGAAATTAAAACTCCTTTAGTACATAAATTACCTTACTTGAAATATATATCTATTACCCTGAAGAATTATGGGATGTAGGCATACCCTTTTGGTTAAGAAGTTTGCTTCACAATTATATGGTTTGGGATTTGATGCCACTATGTGGCACCTTAGACACATGTCTTCTACCAGCTTCAGGTTGACCAATGTCTTGTGAATGAAATATGGTAGACAGAAACTTTGTGGAAAATCATTGGTGTGACCATTCCTATTCTTGTTCGATAGACTTAGTCTGGCCTGTGAGTGCCACAGAGTTTGTTCTGTTGCAAGCATTCTGATTAGGTTCCAGGTCTAAGGACAACTTCCTTCTAAAAGTCTCTGAAGTTTTGAAAAGTGTCACAGGTGCTTCTTTAACAACATCAACAATAATGATAATGTGAAGTGCACTTGGCACAGTGTCCAAACTGCTAACTTAAGAGGTTGAAGGATATTGGAATTAAGACCTATTTGTTGACCTACAGAAAAATACTGTCTGGTATTCTACATGAATCCTAAGGAAGTGTCTTCAGATTGAAGAGGTTTGTTGTCACCAAAGCTCAGGATAACATCTCTACTAAATGTTTTTTACTTTGCTCTAACTAAAGTTAAAGTGGAATTAATAAACATTATTGCCTTGAATGCAACACAAGATGTTACATTGACTTAGTGTCTGGTGCTGTCACCTTATCATAATTATTGCTGAAGTTTATAAATTATGGAGTTTTCATAGAAGTGAAATAGATTGATATGCTTTTTTTTTTTTTTTTTGGTGAAGCAGGGGTCGACTTTGCTGTTCATCCTTCCAGGGTCGATGTAATCGACTAAACCCCTCCCCCGAAATTTCTGGTCTTGTGCCTAAATCAGAAACCATTATTATTATTATTATTATTATTAATGCGGCGAGCTGGTGGAATCGTTAGCAAGCCAGGCAAAATGCTTAGCGGCATTTAGTCCATCTCTACGTTCTGAGTTCAAATACCACTGGGGTAGACTTTGCCTTTCATCCTTCCAGCATTGATAAAAGAAGTACCAGTTTAACACTGGGATTGATGTAATCGACCAAACCTCTACCCCGAAATGGCTGGCCTTGTGCCTAAATCTGAAGCCATTATTATTATTATTATTATTGAGCTGCCAGAGTCATAAGCTCACTGGACAAAATGCTTAGTGGCATTTCATTTATCTTCATGTTCTGAGTTCAAATTCACCAACATTGACTTTACCTTTCATCTTTTCGGGGTTGATAAAATAAGTACCAGTCAAGTACTGGGGTTGATGTAATCGGCTAGTCCCCCCCTCCCCAAAAAAGAAATTCAGGCCTTGTGCCTATAGTAGAAAGGATTATTATTATTAAGGCAGCAAGCTGACAAAATCCTTAGCAAGCTTTGCACATCATCCCTCTAGGGTCAATAAAATATATCAGTGAAGTACTAGAGTCAATGGTATTGACTAACTTCCTCCCCTATAACTACTGGCCATGTGCCAAAATTTGAACCATTATTATTATTACTTAAAAGGTCAGTAGATTGGCAGAATCATGAAAACATCAGAAAAATGCCAGTGGCATTTGTTCCAGCTTTTTACATATTGAGTTCCAATCCTGCAGAGGTCAATAAAATAAAGTACCATTCAAGTACTTCAGGCCATGTTATAGGTTAAAAACAGTTATTATTATTAATAGTAGTAGTAGTAGTACACACTGTAAATTGGTTGGCATTAGGAAAGGTATCAAGTCATAGAAACCATGTCAAAGCAGACATTGGTGCTTGATGCAGCTCTACAGCTTGTCAGATCCTTTAAACCATCCAATCCATGCCAGCATGGAAAACAGACATTAAATGATTATTATTTAAGGTGGTGAGCTGGCAGAATTGTTAAAATGCTTAGCAGTATTTCATCCATCTTTACGTTCTGAGTTCAAATTCTGCTGAGGTCGACTTTATCTTTTGTCCTTTCAGAGTTGATAAAATAAGTACCAGTTGATCACTGGGATCGATGTAATCACTGGCCTTGTGCCCAAATTTGAAACCATTATTATTATTATTATTTTACTTTTAATATATTTCAACCAACATCCAATACGATGAGGATGATGTCAAACATTGAAGACTTGACATCAAATCAAAATTTATAAAGAACTAAAATCTCTTGTAGTTTCTAGATTTATTTGCTTGCAATAGTTACTTCTTTTTAATGATAAAGTCAATAATGGTACATTCCATTTCTTGATTTTAGCATCACAAACGAGAGTTTTCATATATATATAAAAAAAAAAGAAAAGGAAAAAGTTGAACCAACAAAATGTAAATATGAATGAATGAAGGAAGGAAATTTTAAATTAGAGGCACAGTGCCTATGTGGTTAAGGTACTGCACTATCTATTAACCACAAGGTCACAATTTCAAACCTCCTTCATAGTTACTCTTTACTTTTAAAAGAGCTTTCAGTTGTAAGAAAAACAAACAACTGCTCTAATAATAGACATTTCCTACTCATGTAGGGAAATACAGAAATAAAAGAGAAAATGTTTTGATTGATGTTAAATGTACAATAGGAAAGTGTTTGTGAGGAAAGAAAAGAAAATAAGAACACTAATTGCATGTACTTCAGAAAACAGTGTTATGAGATGTGGTGAATATTTAATGTTAATGGGATAAAGCTAGCAGCTTAGAAAATCAAAGCAACATTATTTAAGACTTAAGGTTTATACTGTGCTAATAATGATCTTAATATAAGCCATGTTCATGCAATCATCATAATTATTATCAGGAATATTTATTTTTATTATAATAATGTAATTATAAATATTATTATAATAAAGTAAATATTATTAAGGTGACCAGCTGGCAGAATCATTGGTGTGTCAAACAAAATGCTTAGTGGCATTTTTCCCGGCACTTCACTTTCTGGTTTCAAGTTCTGTCAAGGTCAACTTTGCCTTTCATCCTTCCAGGGTCGATAAAATAAGTACTAGTTGAGCACTGGGGTCACTGTAATTGATTAACTCTCTCCCTTAAAACTGCTGGCCTTGTGCCAAAATTTGAAGCAATTATTGAAGATGGCGTGCCGGCAGAATTGTTAGGATGTTGGAAAAAATTGCTTAGTGGCATTTCTTCTGGCACTTTACATTTTGGTTTCAAATTCTGTTGAGGTCAGCTTTGCTTTTCATTCTTTCAGGGTTGATAAAATAAGTACCAGTTGAGCACTGGAGTCAATGTAATCAACTAGCCCCTTCCCCCCTCCCCCTAAATTTGAAGCCTTGTGCCTATAGTAGAAAGGATTATTATGTTATTGTTTATTATAAGGAATATTTATTGTTTTTATATTAAAACCTTCAAAACTAGTTTAAGGTCCATCTTTCCTTCTCAAACATGTTTTCTTAGAATTTCTTTTCATGGTCCCAAAAGCTACACAATCTGTACCTTTCATATCCATCATTTTTTTTCTGTCTTCAAATAGTCTTACCAATTTAAATATTTAAATTGTGCTAAACAAATTATTTACCCTTTTTTTTTTTAAAGAAAAACTTGTACATTAGCAACAACCATATTATTTCTTGGTTTTATCTCCAATTAATTTTTTTTCTCATTGTCATTTTTTTTTTTTTTTTTTTTTTTGTTATTAAAATTATTTTTTCAAATTTTATGCTAATGGGAAAAAATATAAAGAGAAGAAACACAAAACAAAAGATATTGACTTCATCTTACAAAACAAACTGTAAAAACTTTGTATTTTCCTTTTTTAAAGGAATCATATCTGTCCTTATAATGAGACATAGTAACCTCTGTTATTAATAATTCAGTAATTCCCTGCGCCTTATAAGCGTTGTCTCAACTCTCTAAGAAACCGGTGCTGACATCTTGCTACTTTTGGAAGAACTGCTTCTTTGGTTCTTGAATAAAAAAAGAAAGAAAAAAAACAGTCTAGTTGTCATTTCTAACAAATGACACAGCTTTGTATTGTTTCACTCTCTGAGTTTTTTTTTTTTAATTTGCTCCTGTAAGAATGGTAAAAGATATTTAAAAAAAAAAGCTTCTGGCTACCAGCATTGCTGTAGATCAGTAGTGCATGCTCAGTGACATTACATGTTCTTTGATATTCAGTTTGTAAATGGAGCAACCATGCAATGCAAACATGCCAAACTGAAAAAAAAAGAGGAAGAAAAAAAAAGAAAGAAAGAAAAAGAAAAAAAAAGACATTAATAATATTACCCAGCTCTCAAAACTGGCAGAGTAGTCTTTATTTATTTTATTTACTCTTCCTAGATTTTTCAACACTGATAATAACAACAGCAACAACAACAAAAAGCTAGTAATATATATATATCTTTTTTATTGGATATTTCTTATTTAATTTATTATAAGCATTCAAACCAACCAATCATGATTGACAAAACCCTTGTTATTTTTTTCTTTTGCTCCTGTTTTTCTTTTTTTCTTGTCTCTTTCTTTTTCCAACTTGTAATTATTCAACTCGCTTAGAAGGACAAATTTTTCAAATGGATAGCAAGGGTTACTTGTCCATCAGATGTCAATAAGGAAGCAGGACATTAATGAGATTGTGATCAGCGTCACCTGAAATTCTTGACTAGTAAAACTGTTAAACAGCATCTGTGTCTTTTTTTGTCTTTCTTTCTCTCTCCCTCTCACTGCTGATCTAACATCTATATTACGTCCAAACCATATTATAATTGTGGTGAATTGACTATTTAAACACACTTTTGGGGTTTTTATTTCTTCCTAAATTGGATTTTAAATTTAAAAATTTAATTTGCTTTTTATTTTGTGCATTATCTTTTTTTTTTCTAACAGATTCTCATCATTTCCTGAAATGCTCATTATTATTCTTTTTGTTGTTGTTGTGTTACGTTCACTTAATGTTCCTCTCCTGTTTTTGTAGCCCCAAACATTTTTGACATTTACCAATTGTTTCATTCACTCTAACAACCTACTACACCTTTTTTTTGTCATTGTTTCTTTTTAAACTCAACTGACCTGACCTATTCAACTATGATCCCAGTGACTGGTCTTTTTCCTTTATTTTCTCCTTTCCTCCAAGCAATGAAATTTCTTTTCTTCATTCCCTGAAAACAAAAACAACAAACAAACAAAAAGAAAAAAGAACTGATCTATCTATACCGGTGTGATATATATTAATGCATTATTTCAGATTTAACTTTTTTGAACAGCTTTTCAATA
Organism: Octopus rubescens; assembly: GCA_027564515.1. Classification (NCBI taxonomy): domain Eukaryota; kingdom Metazoa; phylum Mollusca; class Cephalopoda; order Octopoda; family Octopodidae; genus Octopus; species Octopus rubescens. The sequence goes on along the minus strand of JAOPUL010003388.1, from coordinate 57,606,366 downwards.
TTTTTTTTTTATGTGACTGTTTTTATATTTTACTCATGCTTTCAACAAATTTCTGTCAATGCAGTTTTGGTCTGGGAAGGCATGCTACACTTTTTTTTTTTTTTTTTTTGCTTACCCATGAATGTTTGAACAACCAGATAGTGTGAAAAATCATTGATCTGTGCTATTAAAAGGAACTTCACAATTTCTTACTTTTATCCTGACTTAATTATTATTTTTTTCTTTTATAATTGATTGATTTTTAACAAACAAACAAACAAAACAAAAGCAACAAATAATTACTACTAGGCATATAGTTCTTTTTTAATGACTACTTATTTTAACAGTAAAAATAAATTGACCATTTTGTCCATTGTTTCCCTTCTTTTTTAAATGTAATTTATGTTTTAATTAATCTAAATTTAAAAGAAAGAAACAATATTAATTTTAGTAGACAGCATAAAGATAATTATAAAATTAGTATATTGTAAATGACCACTTGGTCATTAAAAGATAATTAACAAAGTTTTTAGTATATCTTAGTGCTAAAATACTACATTCCTTAAACATGAAATCTGAATTCGACACAGCTCTACTTTATCAACAAACTCTCTTATTTCCACTTTAGTAAAAAGCATTACTACAGTATTATAATTTATAACATGATAGTATCTGTCTCATTCTCTTTTTCTTTCTCTCATAAGTTTGGCTTTTGTTTTATTTCTCACCAAACAATCATTCTGAAATTGCTTTACCAAATAGAGAAAAATATTCATATATACTTTAGTGTTTTGTTGTTCAAAATTCTAAAGTGATAGAGAGGTAGACTTAATGTAGTGCCAGACTAATTTACCTTATAGTCTACAGATTTGTCCCTTGATGTTCTTGTTTCTCATACTGAAGAAGTAAACTATCTTCAGGTAAGTCAAATGTAATTTGTGTTAGCAGTCAATAACACTAAGAGTAACTATTTAAGGAATATATCGGACCAGAATATCCAGTTTTACTTCATTCTGTGTATCTGCTGTTATTAAGAGATGGCACTTGGTAAAATTATGAAAGGAACCACAAAAAGAAATTTTGCAAGTCGCAGAAACAAACTTCACATTTGCTAAAATTGTCCTACTGGTGCATCAACATATTTGAAGACCTTTAGTAATTTTTTTTATTAATCTTTTAGTCATGGTTATTTTAATGTATTCGTAAATATATGTTCTGAAATATAATTTGAAAATGCAAGAAACATGCAAAACTCGACCACTTCTACCATTAAAAAAAATTGCTTAGTTCCTTCAAGTAGACCAGAATACATAGCATTTTTTAAAGCCCTCCTAAATTAGGTGATAGGATAACTTGCTGTTGTTGATATTTGATTTTCACTTTGAAATTCTGCAGTGAACAACCTTGAGCATATCTCTTCAGCATTTACTGAAATACTAACAACTAGATATATTGAATCACTAAATACCTGTCATACTTTAGGTGCTTTCTTGTTTTAAAATTTGATGTATTCTCATGTGGCCACCTTACGTATAACAATATGGCCTTATCTTCACAGACAAACAATACTTAGTTCTAATCAACTGCTAGCTCTACAAAGCTTCAGTGCAAAACACATGGTGGATAATTGGCAAGACTTAATCTCCAATATGCTACAATTAGGGCAGCAAGTTGTTAAAGCTTCAGACAAAATGCTTGGCCATATTTGTTCTGGCTCTTTAGTTTCTGAGTTCAAATCTCACCAAAGTTAGTTTTACCTTTGATCTTTCTGGGGTCAATAAAATAAAGTACCAGTCTAGACAGTGAATAGATAGAATAGTTAGAGTAGTGGACAAAATACTTTTGTGGTATTCATTCCAGCTCTTTATGTTCTAAGTACCCAGGTATAGGAGGCAAACATGTCTATATCTAGCTGACAAGATGGTGTCTTGTAAAAATTTACCCAAAGGAATCAATGGGAAACTACTTTTGTATTTTCACGCAAAAATAAGACAAGCAAATAGTGCTTATCAAGGATTTCACCAGGTGGTTATCATTCATTAACCTGATGGCATTACAGTTGCTATTTTCACAGATATATCTGTCTTGGTTCTCTGAATTTAGCAAACTGAATACCACCCAATACATAGCTATCTTCACTAATATTGATCTCACTACTCTCATCTTCCCCTCAAACCTTCACACTAAACACTTAGTCCATTTAACCATTCCACTTTAGGACTGTGTCCCTTTAAAATACTCTTTCTACTGGTGTTTCTCTTACAAACATTGGCCTATATGAGTTCAAACTGAACATCAACAACCACATCAACCTTGCTAGTGCGGAAGGGCCTACAGTAGTGATAAGAGGCCTGAGTCTCTTCTTTCTTTAATTAATTATCTATACATTAAATTAAATTAACATTAAAATAGAATTACATCTGCAACACCTTAAAAGCACAATTAACATAAAATGTTTTATTCTGTTGCCTATTGCTTACATAGGTCTGCATCTTTTTGTTTATTTACCTGAAACACTCTTACTAGCTGCACTAGTCTCTTCCTTTCTCTTTCTGCCCTGTTGGCAACAGTATGTCTTCCCTCTTTCAACATCTATCCTTACCTCACCTCTCTCTATCTCTCTATCTATCTATCTATCTATCTATCTATCTACATACATACATACACACACACACACATACATAGTCAATAGCCACTCATAATAAGAAGGAGTACTGGTGGAATGTCTCAGTGAAAACCTTGATAAAATGTAGGCATAATAGACCTGATATAGGGATTTGGGACAGAGAAGAGAAACTGTGTACAGTTGTGGAAATAAGCTGCCCAGCGGATGTTAACATAAAGCTAAAGA
>JAOPUL010003388.1:57585056-57597272 GCA_027564515.1 Octopus rubescens | reverse complement strand
AAGAGAATTTAACAAAAACAAAATTTAAAAAAAAACTAAAACTAAAAAAAAAAAAAGAATTGCAAAAACCCAAAAAGAAATTGAACAATTTTTAAAGGAAACAATTGTGCTATGAATTTCCTTGAATTTACAATTCTTAAAAATCTTTTATGGTAATGAGTCCGAATGATCTGCCAAAGATCTTTCAGAATTATTTCTAGAAATTACAATTAGTGCCTATTTACTGTAAGAATATTTTGTATTAGTTCTTCTTGTCATTTTTGTCATTGTTGAATTAACATACATAACATATATATATATATATATATCTATATATATATATATATATATATATATTCTGCTTTTGATATTTTTTGGGGCTTGTACTTCATTTTTCAGCTTAATGTTCAAAACAATACATATATTCATCTATGTGTCTATGTGTGTGAGCGTGTGTGTGAAAGTATGTTCAATGTAATTTATTAATTACCACAGTGCCTAACTTTTATCTATTCCTGATTTAGGTCTTTTATAGTAGCAGTGAAACGATTCTCGTATTTTGTGACCAGACATTAATTTATATATATATATATATATAAAATATATATATATATGTAATAAAATATATTAGATAAATTATGGGAATGTCAGTATTTTCATTTTTAAAAATCTTAAATTCAAGAATTACTTCTGATAAATTCCTGTTAACAAATGTCACTTTAAAAAATAACAAAAAAAAATCATTGCTGGTGCTATGTTTGTTTTCTTATGTATTTTTAAATGACTCTCTCTCCCTCCCTAACTCTCCTTCACTAACTTCATTTCTCTCAATTTAAATGGGCTTTTGTTTTAGATATGTTTTTCAATGACTACAATGGAAGGCATACATGTTGAATTACAAGGTCTTTTCCTTTATTTAGTTTTTTTTCTTCTTTTCTTTCAGGATTGCTAAAATATGTGCTATTATGTCTGGGTTAATTCAAACAACTTTTCTTCCCTATAATTTGTGGTCTTGAAGCAAAAGGCAAATGTCATTTTCTGAAGCCTCAGGTTAGTCTGTACCTTGAGTGAAATTGAGACTTGGTTAGACAGAAACTGTATGGAAGGTTATCACAAGGATTATACCTATGATTGAACGGCACAGCTTTATCACACACACACACACATTGTGTCATACTGATTCTGTCTGAAAGTTGTGTTGGGGGTACATATGACTGTGGAATGCTCAGCCACTAACACAATATTTTAGTTGATCAAACATGCCAAAGAATCATCCATCCACATATACACACGTGTGTGTGTGTATATATATATATATATATATATATATATGTATGTATATATATATAAATTAACCACGTATACTTAACGTATATGCTTTGTGTATTTGTTGGTGGGCTGCAAATGGCGTGGTGGAGAATAAAAACTCTCAAAGTGCTAGGTGATATAACACCTTAGAGTCATGGACAGGCAGGATAACTCACCTTCAATCTCATCTAGGAGTGATGGGCATCGATGTTTTGCCATTTTTGTAGCTTATCAACATCACGTACCCCGCAGAATTGGAGATGAATCATCCCGATATATATATAATTTATTTATTCAAAGTTTGTGTGAGTAATCTGAAGATTGGAATGAGAAACTCAGAGCAATTACTCACTAACACAATTGAATTATGCTACTCTACACTACCTAACAGTATTGACAACTTTCTTTTCACACCAGTGCAATACCACTATCATATATATATATATATATATATATATAAAGCACAAAAGCCACGGTGTGAATGCGACAGAATACTGTTGTGCTTGTTGTCAAGGCTAATAACTCTGCTTCAGTCTACCTTTCAACACACAAAATTCGTTTTTTTTTTAAAAATAACAATTCTTGTAAATGTCATGAGTTACACAAACCATTGGAACATCAAGACATCATTGAAACCTTTGTCTTTAAAGCAAGTCAGCCTGGAAGAGCCCATTATTCTCCAAGCCATGCCTAAGGGAAGAATTGACCACAACACTGTAAAGTTACAAAACGTTTGTTAATTTTACAGCTTTGCTTCATAATAAATGCCCAGTGGCACATATTTACAGTTAGGTGGAATGTCTGTTGAGACTGAAATGTATTTGGTCATTAAACAAAGCAGCACTGGTGATAGGAATAGAACTACTGACCCTTCAGTCAGTAGTCAATCACTCTATCAACTCAACCAGTGCCATCTAGTGTTGAAATATTCTAGTCATAACATACACACATCTTACATTTGCTCTCTGATTTACAATCAAGCTCAGTTGAAATAAAAACCATTCACTTTAGATTATATATTGTCTGAGATGAAAAAAGATGTTAATATATGTTCTCGGATGGTTTTGCTATTCTTAGTTTTCATTAGTGGACATTGCAGCTGCATGTATGTATGTGTGTGTGTGTACAGAAAGAGAGAGAGTAGGAGAGAGAGGGAGTCATCATAAATGACCAATATTGGAAATGAAATTAACATTTTTTGGTGCTGAGGCAATTACTATATTGCACAATATTCTAACTGTACACATCATATTATTTTCTGGTTCTGGGCTCCAGTTCATTCTAAGTTCCCAGTACATCATGTGACATGTTTTTTTTTGTTTGTTCTTGTTTTTGTGGGGATTCGTGTTTTTTAGGGGTATGTGGGTGGGTACTTCAGCTCTTGGTGAAACAAACTGTGCATATTTAGTTTTTGCCATTGACTTTTATACATACCTACAGCTCAGCTATAGATTTATCATTGCTAGTCTTTATATTTATTTATTTATATATATATATATATATATAAATGAAAAATAAATGCTACCTTTTAGCTAATATATTTACTCAACTAGTTGTCTGTCATATTTCTCCATATTTTTCTGTAGTTATCTTGTAAACATTTTAAAAGAAATTTTAGTTATTTATTATAAGCAAATAATGGAATTTGGGGACTGGCAGTATTTATGCATTTTATATGGTGTTATTGTTATGATTTTTCTCTTCTTAATTAATCCTCTCAATATGTGATGTCATTTAGTTCTGAATATCTGTTTGCTTACTCCTGTCTAAATTCCTTTCAATTCTCTACAAGCAACTTACTTTTAATAAATGCCAGATTAGGTTTTTAAAATTAAATTCTCCTGCTGTTATCACAGCCTAAGTTTAATTTATGTTTTCATAATACATAACTAGAACTAGTCCTATCCATTTAGTTAAAGTATATTGTTTATTTAGGTTCATGCTCCCAATCTCAACACTAATTTCTTCCCTTTGTCATAAAACTTAAACTGATAATCTATCCTCATCACTAACAATTACATAAATTAACCCTTTTCTTACCTTATTTCTGTTGAAATACATTGCCTTTGATTTTAATTTTGAAGACAATGAATTTAGTGAAATAACTGTCACTTTTAAGTTGGTGTTGGAACATAGATTAAATGAAAATTTGGTTGAAGGTCTGAATTTAAATCACTTTAAAACTGGAAGTTTGTAGTATAGAACTAGTGGTAGTATCAAACGGTTTAAGCTCATAACTTATCTTAAATATAAGCTTATTTTCCAGATTAAATTCAAAATTATATTATTTTCATCTCCCATCTGCATTAAAATATTACTATATAGTCATAAACAATTTAGAAAATATAATTGGTTTTACAACCAAATAACCCAGCTCTAGATATTTACTGCTTTCTTGGAGACTTCTATTGAGATGTAGAAGCAAAATTTCCTTTTAATCAGGTGTTTTATTTTTTACAAGCATCAGTATATTTAAAATCTCAGTTTATTTTGATAGAATGCTAACTCAAAGCTTTTGGTTTTATGTCATATCAGAATAACGTGTACCAAGCATCACTTCAAATCAATTATCTCTAAATGTTTCCTTAAATTTTGGAATTTTAGATGTAAGTAATCAATTTGTATTCTAACATAGTTTTACCAACATTGGCATGGGACTGTCTTTTCCTTCTTTTTTTAAAATTTTAATTGTATGACATCTGAAATTGTAGATAAATTTGCTTTTTTACTGCATCTGAATTTTGAGATATTTTAAATTAAAAAGAAAAATTGAAATTTTAACAATTGTATAATACTGATACAGAGCCTTAAATCCAATCATTGACTACATAACTGGAGATGTGTGTATATAAAGCATTCAGATAGTGTCGAGGTCTAGTTTAAACACAATAAAGTATTGAACAACTTTTATACAACTCATTTACAGTTTTTTTTGTGTATTTTTTTTTTTAATAAAAATCAAGGTGACATTGTAACAAACTAGGACAGTTTCAAAAGTAGGGAAATATAAGCCAACTTTTAAATCTTTTATGATTTTTTAGAATACCTGAAACATTTAAAATCACCTAAACAATATTGAGTCAGTTTCAGTTGTTATATTTGGTAGACTACGCACTATAATGACATCTAGCCAAGTTAAACCTACTAGCCAATCAGTCCAGTCAGAGGAATTGAGTAGCAGCAATTGAAGTCCTTACTGGCTCAATATAGCTCATTGATGTACTGAGCACAGTATAACTGAGTGTTTTTGTTAGTTTTTCAGTGCTAAGTCTAAGACTCTATTTAGTCAGAGCTATGAGAGATGCATTCATAATTCAGAACTGTTTAAGCAATTACATCTCTCATCATACCAAAATGTATTTAATATGTATGAATGAATGCTACTTTGATATTTAATAAACTATAGCTTAAAAATGACATTCTTTTGATGTCAAAATTGAAACAATACTGTAGAGATTCTACTCTTTCATCATTTTTTTTAAAAAATGAAATAGCATGGTGTGTAATATGATATTTATATTATTTCATAAATAGAATTAACATTTATTATAGTTACTAATATATTAAAAAATTATCAGTTAAAGATTTCTTTGAAACAGTTCAAATCATGCTTAATATCAACTTAGCATTTCATTGTTCAAGGTTCAATAAAAATAAATACTACAGTAGGTTTAATTTAATTAATTACATATATCTCCCTCCTACTCTAAAAGTAACAATTGGCCTAAGAATGCCTTGTCGAAAGAAATAACTGTTCATTTCTATAGAGAAATAAGCTGTAGTCCTTTTCTTCTAGGTAACCCTCTTGACCATTGAAGTTGATATTCATTAATTTGTCTCTGTCGTATGATCACCAATGCTATGCAATGAGATAGTAATATTTACAAACATTCTGGTTTTGTACAAAAGGAGGAAAATATTTAAATCAAAGACATGAATTTGATTAAATTAAATGAATTTTGGTAAAATTTTCTCATGGTTGAACCAGAAAATATCCATTGTGTTTAGTTTAAGGTGATTTTTGTCCTTTAAATAGATATCAGTTTCTTATTTTCTGTTGTAGCTATTTTACAAATAAAACATTAAAAATTCACATTAATAGATAAGTATTTGATTTTACATTAAAATTAAACAAACAATAGCTAGCATTAAAAACTTAGGTTCTTTTTTTAAAATTCCAATATGCTTTGAATCATTTCAAATGGGAACTAATAAAAATGTGTTATTTAAACTAATGTAGAACATACACAATTTAAATTTTTTGTCTTATGTTGTGTGCATATGTTTATATTGTAGCCTGAACTGCAGTTGCTTGATACCCTGTTCAACATGTACGACAAAAAAATAGAGATATTACTCCACTTTTTTTTTTAAAGATGAACTGTATTGTATTGTAATTTAAGTTTGCTGTGTTTGAATAATTCTGTTCTAACATCATCATCTGTTGTTCAGGAATAAATTAAGCTTCTAATAAAAGCAGTTTCAGTGGAGGACAAACTCCAAATGAAGACAATCTGTATTTGTGAGACCATTTTAATCTAAGCTATGATGCTTTAATTTTCTTTTGATAATCAATATAGCAACATGGTATACATTTTCAGTAAAAATGAAATTAAAGAAAAAAATTTAAAAAAAAAAACAAAGCAAAAAAGTTTTTAAAAAAAATTTGTCTTGAAGAATTGTGTATTTTATACAGAATTTCTTATTTAAAAAAATATAAAATGAGACTGAAAAATGGCCAACTTGTCAGTTGAAATTTAATGGGCACTAGTTGAGCTGCTAAGATCTTTGGAAATGTTATTTTCACTACCATGATTTTTAGAATGCTCAAATAATTGTATTGGGTTATTTTAAAAGCTGTGAAAGAAAATGTTAGTGGGTTTTTGTTGTTGTTTTTGTTGTTCTTTGTTTGTTTTGTGTGTATGTGTTTCAATTAACAGCTTGAAATTCCTAATTTCTTGAAACCACTATTGTACATAAAGGAAAAAAAAAAAAGCAAGACAAAAACAAACCCATTTGGACTTTTTAATTTTGTGGATTTTCTTGAAAGTTAACATTCTTTATTAATGTCCGACTTCCAAAATTCTCTGTTCTGCAAAGTTTTGGATAATGAAATATTTCTATGTAAACTTCTTGATGGTGACAGTATAATACAATTACAACACTCAGTACATAAATAATAATAATATTGATGATGATGCCTGAGTGTCGAGAACAATGTACTTTGGGGCATATAAAACTCAGTACTTAGTGCATGAGTGAAAAACAGCAATGTTACTTTGGGCAAACAACACTCTGTACATAGTGCACGAGTATGGAAAAAAAAAAGATAAGAAAACAGAACAAAAACAATGTACTTTGGACAAAATAAATTTCTAAAAATTCTCATATACATTTTGTAAGTTTTATTTTTTTTATTCATTATTTCATCCTTGTCTTTTAATAACAAACATCATCTCCATTTCTTCTGAGGTTACCTGTAACCTTGGTTGATCTTGCTTCTCGAAAATATTGCTCATTGTTGTCATCTCTTTGTCTGCTTTCCTTGTTGGTATGGGTTTAGTCGGTTCTTACTTCCCTCCTGAATGTGTTGGGTGGTCATGTCTCGCCCTCAATCAATCAATAATTAATTATTTTTGTATATAAAAACTCCTGCAGTTTTTGCTTTTAGTCTAACCAGAATAACACTGACAGGCTTATCATTAGTAATACTAACTATAACTAGCAAACACTAATTTAACCAAAATTTACAGCTAAATCTACAAAAATGAACTTTTGATTGTCTTAAAGAGGGGAAACAATATTGAAAACTTCAATCTAAAAAAAAAAAGACAGAAAATCCCCTCATAAATGGGAAGGTCATAGTTGGAACACAAGTTGGATGATGAAAAAGTTGACAGAAGATAGAAAACATATCAAGACCAAGCATGAAAAAAAAGTTTGAAGGTGACAACTGATCAGGAAATAGTAAGAACATTAAAAATGTAGGAGTATCCCCAACTTACTGAAGTTTGTTAATGTATCAGACATAATTAGAGAAACAAGAGTTTGGTTTTGGTGGATACTACTGGAGAGGTAAGGAGGTGATGGTTAGTGACATCCAACTCAACATGGTTGTAATCACATTAGTTGCTCTTTGGAGACATGTATTGATTAGTTAACAGATAATACCAGATGTCACTAAGAGGAACTATCACATGCCATGGAAAAAGAGATATCTCCATCTAAGAATCATAATCTTAAATCTAGATACAAATTACTGTTTTTAAATGCCCTCAGTTTATGTGACAAGATCCACTTTTTGATTTTTACATGAAAAGTACTGATCTGCATTCCATTACAGTCATGAACACCTGTACACATCCTTTATTCTGAGATGGTGTTTTTAGCATGGCTGGCTACATCTCATTTCACAAAAACACTTTATCGCTGTGGAGGTCATGTGAAAGTTTGTGTTCACTCAAGCTCTTTAGCATTTCTTTGTGACTATGTGAACCAGTTGCAATAAGAGCTATTTTTCTGTGACATTCATATAAATAAGCAGGTCAACACTTCTACTTGGAAGAGCAAGTTCTTCAAGATTGGCAGCAAGGAATGGTTATGAATTACTGAATAAGGGGAAACGTGGCAGGCATCACACTTTTATCAGTCCCAAGCAAGGTTGCACAGTACTACTGAGAAGGCTGCAACAAGTGGTGGATTTGTTCTGCGTGAAGGACAGGCTGGCATATGAAAGAAACTGGTCATGTACAGAACAGATCCTCACTCTATGGAACATCATTGATACCAGAAGCCACTAGTAGTTAACTTCAACTTCCACAAGACCTTTGACAGTGTACATAGGGAATCCCTCTGAAACATTGTCATGTCATATGGCATCCCACTGTGCTTTGTCAACATATTCAAAAGCTTGTACAACAACTCAAGGTACTGCATAAGAGCTGAGTCTGAGTGACGGAGTTTCTCAGCATTGTCTCCAGAGTCAGGCAAGGCTACATCTTGTCTTCTCTACTGTTTCTGTAGGCTGCCAACTTTGTCCTGAGAAACACAGTGAGTGAACCCAACAATGGAATCCTGTGGATAGATACAGAAAACAGTGCAGATCTGCAAGAGTTGATAATGTTACTGCAACAGAATGTGGAGAAGATCGGGCTAAGGATCAGCACAATGAAGATGAAGGTGATGAAGGTGGGCAATATTATGGACCAAGAAACATCTATCAAGGTCAACCAGCATAAGATAGAAGTGAACCAGTTCACATATCTGGGCAGTGTTGTAAGCACTGGTAATGTGGAACTGGACATAGATTGCAGGACTGGAAAGGCAGCAGTAGTGTTCCACCATATGAGTTCCATCTGAGTGACCTCAAACATCAGCACTGATGTGAAATTTCATCTATATAACTCCATTGCTCTGCCCACTGCAATTTAAGGCAGAATTGACATCTGGAAGATTTGAATTCAGAATGTGAAGAGCAGGAACAAATACCTTGGGCTATTTTGTCTGACACTCAAATTATTCTGCTTTGAAACAATACAGATAATACAATAGATGCAACAACATTACAATCCAACATGAAAGCCTCTAATGTGTTCATACAATCTACTATAAATAGTAGGTAAATCTTCAGATCACATCCTACTATATTAAAGAAGGACACATTGGATAATGTAGTTCTAGATATACTAAGCCTATCAAGATATTAATTATAAATCATGATATATTATCAGTTTGAGTCAGTAAAGAGCAATAAATGATATATCTAGAGTTTGTTAGTTAACTGCATTACCAATTACTCTACAAAACAACTTTTATGTTACATTATTATAATTTGTTTCAGCTAAGTAAATATATGTGGCTCAAGTCATGCAAGTGTTGCTCTTTTCTGTATCAAATTCTTTGGTGCTTATAAGGTTTATTAACATTTAAAACAATGTTTAGAAAATTGTGTGTATGTCTATTGTTTTATGAATGCTTCTGTGACTAAACCATAATCATTTAATTCCCTTTTTCCATGCTGGCATAGGTTGGATAGTTGAACAGGAACTGACAAGCCAGAGGGCTGCACTGAACTACAATGTCTGCTTTGACATGGTTTCTACAGCTGGATGCCCTTCCTAATGCCAACCACTTCACAGAGTGAACTGGATGCTTTTTTTTTCATGGCACCAGCACTGGTGAGGTAACCAAGTACTTACAAGACCTCCTCAACTGATTGGATTGTAGTATTGAGGGATATGAAAGAGAGAGAGATGTGTAATAATATTAAATAGATCTTAGGCAGAATTTCCAACCATGATTTTCCAGTTGTTTGATCAAATGCAGTACTAGGCTCATTGAATTAGCATGTAAGTGGCTGAGTATTCCAAACAAGTGTATCCTTAATATAATTCTCAGCAGAATGAACCTTTAAATTACAGGTACAATCCAGCTGACAGGCTTCTATACAGTTTTTTCCTACTTAATTTCACTCACAGAGTATTGGCCAATCCAAGATTATAGACAGTGATACCTGCCGAACCTACCATGCAATAGGATCAAACCCAGGAACCTTGTGATTGTGAAACAAAATTGACTTTTTTTGCCATTCTGCACATACATAGTAATATTACAAGATTAATAATTATTCAGAAATATTAAATTTCAAAGAAAAGGAAGCAGTTATATATTGTATATCACATTGTAGTGAGTGCCATGTTGTCTGAGCTATATTTTTTCATATTTTTAAATCTGAGTTTTGGTAGTGGTGTAGCTATTGTTTTCTATATTGGCAGAATCATTAGAGCACTGTACAAAATACCTAGCAGTATTTATTCCAGCTACTTCTTCTGAGTTCAAATGCTGCTGAGGTCAAATTTACATTTCATCCCTTTGGGGGTCAATAAAATAAAGTACCAGCCAAGTACTGGGGGTTAAATTGACTAATTTTCTTCCCCTATAACTGCTGGCCTAAATCAAAAACTATATATATATAACAAAGTATTTAATTTCCTTGGAAAGAAATAATTATCAAATTAGCAGAGAATTCGATATTATCAATGAAATAAAAAGTTTGATATTGCTGCTACTGAAACAACGAACAACTGCAGCCAGTATATGATAACGGAAAGTAATGAGTCTCAAAAATATTAAAATTGGTAAAAGCCATCAACAATATAGAGAAATAGAATAAGATTTAAAAATTCATATTGAACTTAGATTCATCTTGGCTTAGATTCTGTAGTACCAAAGAAAACTAAGTCTGTATGAAAACAGAATTATATATACAAAACTACTCAGAGCGTAAACAATTAAGTTACCTAAGCCACTCAAACTCAAGCAACGCTTATGTACAACTGCTTAGTTTCTTTCCATGTGATCATTTCCAACAGATAGATAAAGGTGCAAACTAATCTATAAGAACGTAAAAATCAACAAAATTAATACTTATCCTGTGATAAATATTCATGTTTTTTACATAAGCTTTACATCTGATAGTCACCATGATGTGACGTTTTATATTTGATAGCTGAATCCATGTGAATGGAGCAGCATAGTTGTTTTTATTTAAATATGGAAAGTATTTAAAAGGTATTCCTGTCGATGGTATGTAAGTTACATTAGAAAGGTTATCAATATCAGGACTACTCTGCAAAAAAAAAAAAAAAAAATTTTAAATATAAATTTTGGTCTAGGTTTTGCAGAAGCAAAATAATATAAACATTAAAAATAGATTATAACTCTCAATTATTAATAATTCCTGGATTACTGTCTACTGCCGATTTATTTAACTTTTCACATCTAGGGTGGTAGATAAGGTATTTACAAATTTAGATATTTGCTCATTGTAACAGCATTTGTATAGTTTCTTTTAATTGTGAAGTTGGAGGCGGTTAGCCAGGAAAACTGAGTCAGAGTTATGTCCCTTGCTCAAAGACTCCATAGTGAAGCAACAAATTTATTAATAATCAACTATAAATAGTTTTTATGAAATCCATTACATTGAGTTAAAATAAGCTTTTATAAACTATTTAACACCTGAAAATTATCCCGTTCAATTGTGGAAGCCCGCGTAAAGAAGTTTAGAAAAGGCATAATTGCATACATATTATTAACAACACATAAAGAAGAAATGTAACAAAGATACACAGAAACACTAAAATTATTTACGGCGAACTACTCTTATCAGGGGAGACAACTTGACATGAAACTGATAAAACTTAATATACAATTGAAATTATTATACTCACAACTCCAAAACAATAAATTCCAATAGACTTTGGATCATAACGGTTTTTTGGATATTCTGAAGGGACATCTGACAATTTTGCGTATGGCTCAGGTTTCCAATTGTACAGCTGAAGTAAACGGGGAAATTAATAATGTTTCTGTTTTCATTAAAAAAAATTTATTTAAAAAAATATTTTAAAGCTCTCTCTCTCTATATATATATATATATAGATATATAACATAATGCTTTCTGTTATAAGCACTGAAATTTGGTGTGTGTGTGGGATGGGGAAGGGAGTAGTCAACTACATCGACCCCAAAGCTCAACTGGGGTACTTTATTTTATTGACACCGAAGGGATGAAAGGTAAAGTTGACCTCAGCAGAATTTAAACTCAGAACATAAAGGCAGAAAAAATGCCATTAAACATTTTGTCTGGCATACTAACAATTCTGCCAGTTTGCCACGTTATATAACATAACGATAATAGCTGTCAGCAGTATTATCTCAATAAATTAACTTGTCATTCAAAAAGATATTTCATGTAATTTAAAACATATTTTTCAGCACAAGTTACTTTCTATTGGAAATACTGATTTGTGTTAACTAGGCAAGGAGTCACCTTTTATGAGAGAAGATATATATCATCATCATCATCATCCTTTAACATCCGTTTTCCATGCTGGCATGGGTTGGACGGTTTGACCGGAGCTGGCAAGC
>JAOPUL010003388.1:57550189-57572112 GCA_027564515.1 Octopus rubescens | reverse complement strand
AGAGAGAGAGAGAGAGAGAGAGAGAGAGAGAGAGAGAGAGAGAGAGAGAGTGTGTGTGTGTGTGTGTGTGTGTGTGTTCTGCTACTTTCTGATCTATTCTCCTTCCTGGACCACTCCTATATCTCTCACCTTACACCTCTCCATGCTGGTATTTCCCTCAACTGCACCTCAACCCTTGTCCATCACTCACTATATTCACCTCCACTCCCATCTTTCCCCATCTGTTACTCTCCATCAAACACTTTGAAAGCATTCACTCTCTTCTCTCCTCATATGACCCACCTTCTTGTAGCTTGAGAGTTTGCTCTGGCACACCATCACTGCCTTTCTGCTATCTCCTTCTCAACTATTCTTAGTCATCTCTATACACAGGTCATGTATCTCCTCTATAGCAAGACACCCAAGCTTGTCCCTCTATCTTATTTTAGCCTTTAAACATCTGGCTTTATGTGTGTGGGTGCATGAAATGGTTCACTTGTTGCCATTTGAATGAAACAGTGTTGTTCAGATTTCTTGTTGATGTTATGACTGATTATTCTGTTCTTTCAAAGATCGAGGGAATAAAAAATTTTTTTAAATGGTAGAGAATTGGGGACAAGCACAGTATTTATCTGGCTGTAAACTCTTGTCTGAAAACTGATTCCTTCCCAAGCCATAATAACATAGAACATAATGGTTATCAAACAAAGCAATTTATTGGGTTGTCAGATAAGGCCATTCAGTTTTTTCCATTTATTTTAATAATTTTTTATCAATAATTTTATCAAATCATTCAATAATATATTCTCCTTCATTGTTCATGACTTCTTGCCAATGTTCCACTAGCTTGTCAGTGCATTGATTGTATGAATCACCAGGTCTTGATTGAGTTATTAAAATTGTTGATGAAAGATAAGGATTAAAATATATGGAATAAAAAACAAAAATGAATGAATTTATCTGACATCCTAATACAAATTACAGCACATAATTAAGGAAAGTGTTGAAATTTACCTGGTGTTCCATTAAGTACGTTATGAAGACCTTGTAGCCTGGGTTCTGACTTTGAAAGCACATATTGGGAAAATATAGTGTACATAAACGCACTAATCGAGAACAATCCTGTGTAGAAGCACGTATAAAACAAGCCAAGCTGGCCTGAAAATAAAAGAATTGGTTATCAGTAATTTAAATCATTTATTTTTATAAATTACACTGTATAAAAACTGTATTTACAGAAACAATATATTACATTAAAAGAGAATACATATTTGAAATTATTTATCCATTTATTTATTTGAAAATGGTAAAAACCTACTAAACTGTATTTTGTTACTTTTGTTTTTTTAAATGAATATTTCCGTATTCATGTTTTACATCCATTCTTTCCATGCTAGCATAGATTAGATGAATACATATTGTTGAAGCTTTGTTTTAAATTGGATGCCCTTCCTGCCACAAACCCTTTATTTGCTTTTCAAGCAAGGGAGTTTTTCATTCCACAGTCACTGGATGACTTGTTGACAGGGAAATAATAATAAAGAACACTGACCGTAGCTCATGGAGTTACAATATAATATTTCCAACATTCTCAGACACACACACATAAGAAAACAGGACATTAAATGATGATGATGATATACGGTGTACCTAGTGCAAGCTATGGACACATAAGAGTTGCAGTGGTATCACAAGAAGGTTAACAGAGAAAGTAGTCTTTGTGTGTGGCAGATGTGCATGTATAATAAACATTAAGAATGTACAAATTAGCAGTGGAAGAGGTTACTCTGAAAGTATAGTTGCTAAAATAAGAACCGACAGGATAAAGTTTAGAGAGCTATTACATTTGTTGGTAACAAAGGGCCCCTCCCTCAGAGTGAAAGGCAGATTGTATGATGCCTATGTACAGACAGCTATGCTACATGGCAGTCATGCAAAGGCTTGAAAGAAATGAAACCAGCATGCTCCGCTGGATGTGCAATGTAAGTGTGCATGTACAACAAAATGTAAATGTTTTAAGAGAAAAAATGGGTAAAAGAGACATCGGATGTAATGTGAAAGGAAAAAGACTGTGCTAGTATGGTCATGTGATGCATATGGATAAGAACAGCAGCATAAAGAAGTGCCCATTTCTAAATGTGGAGGGGAACTTCTGGAAAAGGAAGACCCAGGAAGATGTTGAGCCTCACAAAGGAAATGACAAAGAACTGAGACAATCGGCAATTTGCTGTGTTTGAGAAGACTCACCCAGCTAATACCATAAAGGCATATCTTTTATGGCCATGTCCCTCTGTCCCTGCACACAATCTGCTCCATGACAAACTCCCCCACAACCCTTCTTCCCAATAATCCCTTCCCTTGACTCATGCTCACCACCCACTGCATTCCCCTTCTCCCTCTCTCACGTACTTACCTGCACATAATATGTCCCTGTTGAATCTCTTCCCCACAACATATCTTCCTTCTACTTACGCCCACTCATTACATTCCCACCTCCATCTCTCACCCATTCACACTCTCCAATCCCCCATCCACTTCACCTGTAACTTGGATGAATGGCCTCCCTCCCTCCCTCCTTCATGACATCTTCACCATCTTTTCTTTCTCACTCTCCATCTGAGGTGGTCATGTTTTCCCTCTGATGCAAGACTCCTTTTTCTGTCCCTCAATACTACTCCCCACCTCAGCTGAAGGGTCTTGTAAGTTACTTGATGACCTCACTGCAGCTGGTACCACGTAAAAAGCACCCAGTACATTCTGTAAAGTGGTTGGCATAAGGAAGGACATTCAGCTGTAGAAACCATGCCAAAATCGACAGCAGGGCTTGGTGCAGTCTTCTGACTTGCCAGTTTCTGTTGAACCATTCAACCCATACCAGCATGGAAAATGGATGTTAACTGATGATGAACAAGATGGAACAACTGCCTATTCTTGTCAGCCAATTTGTCCGATTTAATTGCTCTAAACTTCTTCCTTTAGAGCAACCTAATCTTTTTGATACCATATTTCTGTTGAAATACACTGCCTTTGTTTCAATTAATTTTGAAAATAATAAAAAAATTATCAAAATAATATTATTATTAAGCTGGTGTTTGGAATATAAATTAACATGAAATTTTGATGGTTTTAATTTAGATGACTTTAAAATTTGTATCATAGAACCAGGGCTGTTTGGTAACAAAAGGGTTAAAGAACTGCATTTACATTACTAAGTTCTATAATATTCTACAGCTGAAGGAAAACATACAAAATGAAATTTGAGCACTTGAACTGGATACACTAAACCATGTCATAGAAAATGCACTAGAAAAAAAAAAAGGACTTGTGATATGGCAAAAAGGTAATTTATGTGAGATCATTTTCCATATAGAGACCAAAAATGTCCAAATGTTATATTGTCATATACAGAAATATCTCATTTAATAAATAAATAAATGATTTAGTTTTGGACATTATGTAATAAAAGAAAACATTCTAGAGTCAGAGATGAGACATTGCAAGAAAAATGAAAGAAACAGAAATGAGGACATCAACTGGATTCATATATATATATATACATGTGACAGTGCTAGTAAGTTCAGAAGTGAAAGCATTGTAAGAAAAGTGAAAAATGTATAGTGAATAACTGTGTAGTGGGTGTGTATTCTCAGATATGGGAGCAGCATTTTAGCATGAAGAATGCTGGGATCTTAAAGGCTTAGCTGTTGTTCAGAGCAGAAATATTTTGGGGTACTGAAGGAAAAAAAAAAATTGCCTTTGCACTGTAATATTATCCTTCTAGTACATATGGGATTTCCATGAGAATTAGTCAGAGACTAACTTAGTGCTGCACCACTTCTGTCTCTCTATACATTCTGTTTCCCTGAAATATGTAGTATCTGTGACAAATTTAATAGATTATGTTCCCCATACTATGTTAAAAATAAATTTGTCAAAAAATATCTTTTTTAAATAAAAACAAAATTTGTAATACTACAGTTTTATAATAGCAAAATCATGTTTTCAACCAATGTTTATTTCATTTTATTTTTCTATTTTATTATATTTCTTTGTTTATTTTTGTCATTCATCTTTCTTGCCAAGGACAAAGTATAATACTGGAGATATGCTACAAATTGCAAACTCTCTGCACTTTGTAAACTCAGTCTGCAACTCATAATGCTATTTTAGATTTGATATTAATAAAAAGCAGGATAAAGGCAGCAAACTGGCAGAATCGTTAGCATGCCAGTCAAGATGCTTAGTGGCATTTCGTCCGTCTTTACGTTCTGAGTTCAAATTCTGCCAAGGTCTTGCCTTGCATCTTTTTGGGGTCGATAAAATAAGTACTAATTGAACACTGGGGTCGATGTAATCAACTTGCCCCTCCACCAAAATTGCTGACCTTGTGCCGGAATTTGAAGCCAATAAAAAGCAGATTTACCTTGAATGGTCACAGCTGCAGGTTCTTTAGATACTACACTACTTCACTCTATTCTTCAGTTTTTCAATTTTTGCAGACACTGACTGACAATTTTAACATCATTTGAAACTCACATTATAGATCCACCACTTTTGAATGGCTTCTATATTTTTCAAATACTAGATGTCTTTTTTAAATTTTACACCATCTAAAAGTTTAGTTAACAACCAAATATTTAGCTGCTATTACCATTAAGTCAAATTACAATAATTTACTTTGCCAATTTTCAACATTATTCTTAAGCACATATACATGTGTGTATTCTTACATAGAAACACAGTTTAATAGTATCTATCACAAAATTTCATAACTTTTCTTCTTAGTCAGTCAGAAAGGTAGGGCAGTGACCATGCCCTTCATAAGCTCACCCAGACTGGAGACTGATAGGGGTTAATGTTTAGTTTAAACATTTGTAGATTAAATCAATAGAAAAACGTGGATGAATAGAGATTTTTCAGATGGTTACTGCAATATCAGTGGAGAGGTTGTGCAGTAGAGAGAGAGAGAGAGAGAGAGAGAGACTGTTGTCAAAATACCATCAGTAAATCTCTTCATAAGACACTGTATTTGCCCCTCAAATTAACTTTCTTTCTCACTGAATAACCACCACCCTCACCCCCATTCAGTTATTGAACTCTGACAGCATTATCAAAGTAAATACCATTCAAGATTTTCAAAAATATGGTAGTAGATCTCCATCATTGAACAATGATGATGATGAGTCACTAGTAATGAATTACCTATTCCTAAATTAATGTATAAGGAGTTGAGAATTCTACAAACCTTTTACTCTTCATGTAATTCTCATCCAGAATCAGTGTAATACAGTGCGAGGCAAAGTTGTACCTTTTGAATTACTGGTACAATCCATTTGACAAGCTTCTATACAATTTCCAAAGCCCCAGTTTCACTCACAAGGTACAGGGCAATCCAAGGTTATGGAAAATTACATTTGCCCAAGATGCCATGCAGTGGGATTGAATCCAGGACCTCATGGTTGAGAAATGAATATCTTAACCATTCAGCCATACTGTGCCTACTTAAAAATATACAAATATACACCACATACAAAAGGAAACTTTGAGTATCTTCTTGCGTTCTCAGTTTAAATGTTGTCAACCAGGGTCAATAAATAAAATACCAGTCTACTGTAGTGGCCTGGAAGAACCTTTGGAGCATTAGGCTAGATGCCTTGTGGTATTTGTTCTGGCTCTTTGCATTTTGAATTCAAATCCTGCCATTTGTTTCCAGTTTGAAGGCACGTTCCTCATCCTCCCACAAGTCTCAGAGAGTCTATAAATAATCATGGGCACTGTCCCTCCTCACGACAAAACAATAATAAAAACAAGCTACAGCAATAACTTCATCATCTTTTGACATCCATGTTGGCAAGGGTTGAACGATTTGACAGGATCCAAAGGGCCCAAGGACTACATTATCTTATAAGGACTACTAAATCTTATATGGACCCCCAAGGGTCATATGGACCTCAGTTGAGTACTACTGATATACTGGTGGCACCATGAGCATCAAATGACAGGGGAAGGGGAAACTTTATGTAAGGGGAATAGGGTAAAGAGGAGTAAAGTACGAGAGAAAAGAGATAGAACAAGTTCCTCTATAATATTAGTTCTATAAAATTGTTCTTTTAAAGTAAGCAACATTTTTTTTAAAATCTAAAGCAATGCAAGAGCATATATGTGGTCACTTGACCTGCTGAAAATAGCAGCTAAAATACGTATTGAATACAGTGGACCCGGATGGCAAATACACATATAATGCAGTAAATAGATTTACAATTGATTAGTTTAGTTCAAATATCAAGTTATGAGTTCTCCGGGAAATTGCAGGAGATGACAATCTTATCATAATGATTAATAATATATAAAGAGAAGACAAAAATATCGATCAATCATTATTGAAATTGAAATTCTATCAAGATATGTAAATCAGACAAGAATTTAAAATATTGCAGCTGAACACTTACAAGAATATCTTTAGACATAGGATAATCACACACATACAGACAGACAGATAGACATGCAGACAAACATGCATGCATGCAAAGCATAACAATCTAATAAGAATCTCAGGGTAAAACCTTATATTCTTCATATAACCAAAAATATATTAAAAAAAGTTAGCTAACTTGTTTAAAGCCAAAAATATATTTTAGCTGTAAAGAGGTATGAAAACAAATTAGAATATAGGGAAAATATCATATACCTCTTTCACACAAAACAATATATTGTATCAAGGAAAACAGAACCATTCCTGATAGGCAAACAGCCACTGACACAACCCAATCACTGATTACCATCAAGCTACATCCCCCTCCTGTCACTTCTATCGCTTTATTTATCATCACTATCTTGTGTAACCTAAATGCATCATCATGTAATCTCCACTCTTAATTATTAACAATAACATCAACATTTATGTTTTTCTCACCCAACACTTCTCTGAGCCTCTGAAACTGGTAGTACACCCCCCACCCCCACGCCAGATATCTTTAGAGCAGAGACCTAGCTCTACTTTTTGCAACAGTATGAATTTGGCAAAAGGTACCCAAGGGCTAAGTTGTGTTGTTCAGCCAGGCAACTTATTTAATCTATCACTGACTCTAAAAGTGGGGAAGATTTCAGATGGCTACATCTGCTCCCATTTCTCCACAGATTAATAAATAAAAAGACATTCATTAAAGCTGAACTGGTTAAACGAGATTGGTTCTTAGATTGGTGTTTGTTGCTGTAATTTTATTTCTTTCCTAGAATTTCTATAGCCAAATGCATGTCAGCTTCTAATCTAAATGATTGAGTTTCTACTAATTCGACATCAGTGCTATGCTGTATTTCTAAGAAGTCAATGAACTTTGCAGGCATGGTCCACCTAGTTAAAAATCAAACAACATCATGGAGTGATTAATTAATAACAACACCTCCAGAAGCATTTGATTGATGAATTGTCTGTTATACTGAATTTGATGTCAGATCAGACTGGAACCAGGTGCATGCCCCCACCCACCCCCAGCTTGCCAGCGCCAGTCAAACCATCCAACCCATGCCAATATGGAAAACGGACGTTAAAGGATGATGATGATGCAGTTAATCTTGCTATTATCCGCTCTTGTTATAAGGTTATAGACAGTAAAGCCACAGCATAAGAGATTTTCAACAATACTGGAAAATATTTAATTGAATCTAGATCTACTATTAAGAAGTCCATTGATTGCTGGCTTTATACCAATCTCTCCATGTTAAAAGAAATCATGTACATATGCTTGCTTAAAGAACTGTCATACGCAATGCTGAGTGGCAGCTAACGCTAGTGTTCATTTAAAAGCTAACCTGTTTAAAGTACTATTCAGCAATGCCTCAGATAATTTATGAGTTGAGATACAACAGATTAACTCTTTCACAAAAGAAAAGGCAATGAAGAAAAAAAATAGGAAAAAGAAATGTCTTCATAATACTTTTAAGTGAAGTCACTTGAAAAGAATTTCACTTCTCTTTTCAAATGTCTGTTCATTCAAAACACACTAATGTTAGTGTGTTTATTTTTAAGTATATATTTATAAATCTATCCAAGTATGGTACAGAACAACAATAGGTTAAGCTATCATATATCATTTAAAATATCCCAAGAAAGAAAGCAAATGTTTCAAGCTGTTAAGATGAAAACACCAATCTAGAAAAATAGAGGGCGGAGTTTCAGAATAAACATGTTCCCCCACAAACTTCATTATTTGTGTTCATAATATTTTTACAGATTTCTATACTTTAAAACATCAGGAAATATGATTCAACAAAAGATTAAAAAAAAATGAAAACTCAAAATTCCAATTTTTTTTTTTCTTCTATCCATTTGCCTTCTCCATTTCAGAGTTACTAGCTGCAACTTTTTCATTTTGAGTTTTGCAATTTTTTTTGTTCTGAAATGTATGTTTTAATCATAGGAGATTACATCACCATCATTTTAATGTCCACTTCTCCGTGCTGCATGGAGTAGACAAAATTCATCAAGGTTGATTCCTTTCCTGTCGCCAGCCCTCAATTGTTTCCAAATAAGGTAAGACGTTTTCACAGACTAGAAATGAATGACACTTGCATGACGATGACACTAACTTACAACTATCACGCAATGTCAAGACAAGAAACCCCTCCTTTACACACACGATGGGCTTCTTTTAGTTTCCATCTACCAAATCCACTCACAAGGATTTTGTCAATCTAGGGCTATAATAGAAGACTCTTACCCAAGGTACACCACAATAGGATTGAACCAGAAACTGTATGGTTGGAAAGCAAAATTCTTAACCACACAGCCATGCCTGAGCCTTTATCAAGTGTAAAAATCATGTTTAGAATTCTGAAAAAATGATTTTTACACTAATTCAATTTTGTTTTTAATTTCCCAGGGTATCCTTTTCAGAATACACAACCAAGTGTATATTTTTAGTTCTGACCTATAAGAATTTCTGACCCCCCCCCCAAAAAAAAACAACAATTTCAATATTTTCCAGAAAAGATATTTAGTTACAGGGAAGGTGTTTATTATTCTTAAACTCTGTCCAATGGGAAATTTCTTCTAAATAATTTCCAATTTAAACTTTGGGACCCGTCTCTAAATTGCATGAAACATTAATTCCTCTTTGATTTAATCTAGGGTTAATTTAATCATCTATATTTCTCTCATAATTTTGTGCCAATATAAGAAATACACAAACACTGTGATTATGGAGAGCGAGATGTAGATTCTAAGCCAGCCTAGATTGCAACTTTCATTCTTGGCTAAGGCCATTCCACTTCAGTTATGTTACTAATGGCCTTAAGAAAAGTATCATCACCACAATATCCTATTTCCCACCTTCATATAAAAATATAGGTCTTTATGCTTAGTCAAAAGAAATTTATATGCTGAGGTTGAGTTTTACCTATAAAAACTACAACAGTTGTGCTTACTAACCTCATGTCGGTATTGTAATCTCCATGGATAGGAGGTGTATCTACAGTTTGTCTTGCAAAGTAAATGATGGCTGTTTTGCAAATCACACTGCAACCAATCACCTCATCTGACATCAGCTGACCTACATTGATGTTCAAGTAAATTCTCAAGCTTTGAGGTTTCAGTGGAACCAATGGTTAAGTTACTCTAGATGAAAAGAGTGTTGGGTTGCAACGGTCATGGAAACTTTCAGAGTACGTCACAACATGCAAATTTTGATTGAGATCTCTTCAACCTAAATAGACAAGGCAGAAGTGATGAAGAGCTGCAAATACTCAGTACATTTTCCAACTTCCAACTGGAATTTGTGAGGGTAAAAAAAATTAAATAAATTTCCCTACAATCACTGCTCCTAACACCAATTAACTGCCCAGGTTAAACTTGTGTGTTTGTAATGGCTGTTTAACCCTTTGTTTGACCAAAGCATTTGCATAAGTTTCTCTTTTAGTTACCCCTTGTTTCATATGTACTGAGTAATGCATAGCTTTCCATTCATTAGTCCCTAATTACTCTGGTGGTCGAAAATAAGTGGAAATGTGTATCATATATGATGCATGGATGTCAGGAAAATATATCCTGTGTACACAGGATAGGTAAAGGGTTAAGAATTGTATTACATTATTTATAACTATCATTTAGAATTAGAATTGTTAAATGACTAATATGTTAGAGAAGGGGAGAGATTAATGGAAGTAAAATAAATGATATCTCACACCTGCAAAGTATATATATCCATCTATATATATGTATATAATTTAACAATGTCAAAGACTGTTTTGTTTCTCCATATGTAATACACCTAAACTAATTTTAAGTGAGACAATTTTCCCATGAACTTGATCAGTGGCGGCATGAAAACTCATATTTAAAAATAATCAAGAAAACAGTCAGAATTTTATAACTTCTGAGAAAAATTAATCTAAAGAATATGTCTGAAATAATTATCGTCAGTTTTGACAGTAGTTTAATGCTAGCATTAAAATAATGAGATCAATCAACGCTTCAAAAGTGAAGCATAAAAACTTATTTCTGAGTCTATTTCTTCATTCTTTTCACAAGATATCAGATATATTTTCAAGTTGAAACTTTATCAATCACCTTACATCGGTTTCCACAATGATCGAACGGCTAGACATTTAAATGCCAAACTAAATTGCTTTTCGGTGTTCCTTGATCGGTGGAATTCTGGTTTAAGAACCCATATAACCCCTCATAACTTTTTATTTTTCGGAATTTTCAAAAAATTGTTTGCTAATTTGTGTTCTACGCACGGGAATTCATACGATTACGAAAAAAAAAATTTTTTTAATTCTTTGAAACTTAAAATTTCCACTTTTTCGAATTAAAAAAAAATCAGTTTAAAATACGGACAATCAAAATTAGCTGCTTAAATCCCAGTAGTGGACCACCCTTGGGTACACCATTCCATTACATGTGTTTATGGGGAGAAAAATATCGAAAAACATCAATACATGTCAGAATGACAAAGAAACGAAGACGGTCAGGGGATGTGCTAAAAACAACTGCTAAATCACCCTTAAATCACACACAAAAACTTTTTTTTTTGCTTAATCGTATGAATTCCCGTATGTAGAACACAAAGTATTCCTTCTTTTAAATAATTTATAATGTTTTCTGGGCTTAATCTAGAAGTAACTGATAGCATTGGAATATCCATATTGAACTAATAAATCTTCCTGCAAATGAAACAGTATTCACTTTAGAGTATAATTCAGAAATGCTTAGAATTTAATAGTGAAGCCTTGAGAAAAATTATCTCAAGCAGAAAAATAATTTATGATTTTCTTTCTCTTATTATTGCCGTTGAAAAACCAAAAATTATTAAAATTTACCTTTTCATCCACTCTGATGTCACTTAGTTCTCAGTCAGAAAATATTGAATTCACTATTAAATTCTAAGCATTTCTGAATTATACTCTGAAGCAAATACTCTTTCATTTGCAGGAAGATTTATTAGTTCAATATAGATGTTACAATGCTATCAGTTACTTCTAGATTAAACCCAGAAAACATAATAGATTATTTGAAAGAAGAAAGAATACTTTCTAAAACGAAAAGATGTATCTGTAATACATTTATGAGATTCATAAAATCCTAGAAGAGTAATGACGGATATTTATGGAAGTGCCCAGCTTGTCGAAAAACCAAGTCAATCAGGAGCAACACGTTCATGGACAAATCTAGATTACTCCTGACAACCATTTTCCATATAGTTTACCATTTTTCCGGAGACACTCTCCTAAATGCATGTGCAAGCCAAGTTGGAATATCACGAGAGACAGTTATTCAATGGTATGCATTTTGTAGAGAAATTTGTTCTGCTAAGTTACTAAAAGACAAAAAAAAAAATTAGGAGGTGAAGGGCATGAAGTGCAAATTGATGAATCCCCCATGTTTAAAAGGAAATTTAATGTCGGTCGGATTAAAGAAAAAAATTGGGTTATTGGTTTTTATGATAATACTATAAAAAAAAGGTCTGCTGTAGCACGTGCCAGATAGACGTGCTAAAACATTACATTTAGCGATACAAGAAAACATTTTGCCAGGAACCACAGTGTATACAGATGAATGGGCGAGCTATAAAAATTTAACAGAATTAGGTTATAACCATCAGACGGAATCACTCGAAATTTTGTCGAACTAGGTACAAGTATTTGTGCAAACCAAATAGAAGCATACTGATGCCGTATTAAGAGAAAATTAAAATTCATTTATGGTTCAGTAAGAACCATGAAATAGGATTATGTAAACGAAGCCATGTTTAGAGATTATAAGTTCAAAGCCAATATGTTCATAGAAAACTTTTATGCATTTATGAAATGCATATCAAAAATATACCCACAGTGAATCTAAGCAAGTACGTAAAATCATTTTTTCGTAAATATTTTTTGGCTAAAAAACGATAGTCCAGAGCATTTCCAAGGCCAGTGTGAAAAAAACCCCCCAGAAAAATCCCAAGATTCCATGTATCATTGTGAGATAAAGAATGCAAAAAGGGCGATTTAGTTGTTTTTAGTAGATCTCTCAACCTTCCTTGTTTTTGTTTAATATTTTAAACTCCCCAGAAACACATTTGAGTAAATGGGAAAAGGTTTAACAAAAAATAAAAATAAAGAGACCATGTGTTAAAAAAAATGTTATTTTGACAAAAGAATCTGAAAAATCCTCGTCACAAAATCGGTCGCGGATGGGGACTTCATCTTTCGCAATTTTTTTTTTTTTTGATAAACCTTTTCCAAGGGCATCGTGAAAGAAAAATCTGAAAA
This sequence comes from Octopus rubescens, assembly GCA_027564515.1. Taxonomy (NCBI): domain Eukaryota; kingdom Metazoa; phylum Mollusca; class Cephalopoda; order Octopoda; family Octopodidae; genus Octopus; species Octopus rubescens. Next base: position 57,559,380 of record JAOPUL010003388.1, on the reverse strand, counting down.
ATCCCCGTGAAAACGAAGGTATATGTGTGTGTGTGTGCAAAAAACAAATTCATTTTTTCGCAAATTGTTTGGGCTAAAATACGATAGTCCAGAGCATTTCCTAAAAAAAAATCTTTAAAAAATCGCCGTGAAATTCCAACTTGGTGCTTCCGGACTCCGACGTTCGCCATATTTTTTATTGAAGAAATAAAAATTGTAAGTAAGCTTTTTTAAAAAAATTTTAACTGGTTGAGTCTGAAGGGGCAGTTCCCGGGACGTTTGCAAGCCCTCCAAGACCAATAAACATGATGTCGTTAATCAACAGTTGCCAAGAGAAACATGAGCAGAGAGGAAATCAGAGAGCCGATGTTCTTTGGAAGAAAGACTGGTAGTTAGTGCGGGACCGAGGAGGAACGAAATACAGATGACGAAGGGTAGAGTGTGGAGTGAATCAGAGGGTACCTGAATGAAAGCTACAAGACCAGCTAGCTTCAAGGAACAGAAGTAATTCGCAGTTCGATTGTAATCTTCCCGCTGGAGGGAAAAACGACATTTCTCCTTTAGAAATCCCTCTAGAAAAAGAGACTCTCTTTTCTTTTTAAGTTTCCCGCCAATATTTTCTTTCTTGAAAAGGACTACAGATGTCTCAGTAATATAGACTTATTGCTTGGAAGCGGATCAAAAGGTTGCTTAAATTACAAATGTGGTTTAGTGATATGAAATGATCCTACATAACAATGCTGAAATTTATCCCAAATGATTTCGAAGGTATGTAAAATAATATTTGTTGCAATAACATATGTAGTTTTCCTATAGTAAATATATATAGTTTCCTACGCAACACGAAAACAGGTTTCAGAAATTGGCTCGTGGAGGCACGCAATTAATTATCCGTAACATTTTCATTTTTGATATCGAAAATTATTTTGAAATTTTGGAACAAAAATGTTGACAGACTCGTAATGTTCGTTTTTAACATACAAACCAATAAATAGATTTAATAAAAAAATTGAAAACTGGTGCTAGGAAGGAGAAAAATTCCTAAGAATTATAAATTTTGAAAGAAAAAAAGTTTTTAAAAATAAGATTCGTAAACTTTCATGTTTAAGAAATTGTGAGGGGAAAAATATTAAAATGGAAAAAAATGACGGCCAGTTATATGTTATACTCCGATCAGCTTCAGTAATTTGACAGTGAGGTATGCAGCTTATTATATGAGATTACTGTTTTGATCATTAGGATTAAACTACTTTTAGGTTATCTCTACATATATTATGTAGAACTTATAGCCAGCACTGAATAGTTACGACGAAACATCAAAAGGAAACAAAGCGAACGAAGATAGGAATACTTGTTCCCTCATCAGCACCACATCCAACCCATTTAACCATCCACAATCTCATTGCTTAAATACCCACTAAATGTAGCAGTGTTACACTATTGGATATACCAATTTACATATTAAACACATTCCTGGTAGCTGGTACGTACATATTAATTACTTTTAGGGTCATTGTATTTCGTTATGCAATCATAATATACTACAAAGTATATTAAACGCTTTATAAATCAGTACTGTGATATTTTTCCATCTTCGATCGCTTTGTAGGGCACAGTATTGACTTATAAAGCGTTTAATATACTTTGTAGTATATTATGGTTCCATAACAAAATACGGTTGTCCCTATAAGTAATTAATAGGATTAAACTGTTTTTCTTTTCCTTCTTTCTCATATGGGACTTCATCGTGAGTTTCAAATTCGAATGTGGACGTGGAGGACCATATCTGCTTCGTATGGTTGCCCGGTCTGCTATAAATAACAACCACATGGATCTGAAATCACTCTGCTTTCTTAATAAATGAAGAACACATTAGATGAAGTAGTCTTAGATATAATTTTTTTAAATGGGATGGTACCGCGACAGTGAAAGCCTTTAAGATCAGGCGTGGGTCGCATGAGACATGACTCGTCATCAGGCGAGCCGCACTTAAAAAAGTCAAGGTTATGCATGCCATTCAGAAAAGTCCCGTGAGCCTAAGTTTACCCATGACTGCCTTAGATCAATAGGCCTGCTCTGTCAGAGTAGATCTCTGATTAAACAAAAACACCCTTTGACTCGCTGCAACTACATCGCGTAAGATTCATTCTAGCCATTTAATAAAACCACAAAACTGTTAAATTTAAATTGATTTCATGAAATATCAAACATTTCGCCACACAACTGCGACCTGGACACGGACTCAAATGCTGTTGAACTGTGTCAGTGCGACGAAAATACTGGCATTAAATGAAAAATGTTTTGTATTTTTATTAAACGGCTAGAATGAACGGACCGATAAAATGAAACAAAGTGAAAAATAATACTAATAAAAAAACTATGTGATAGTCACAAAAACCAATGTACTTATGCACTGAGCCATCGTTTAAATTGAGTCTGCTTTCATTAAAAAATATCTCCCCTCTTTATTGTAACTATAGTTCATATCTTCAGATTACAATGTTAAGTGGCAGTACCTTTTAGCGATTCTTAGAGAAAAGCAATAAAATTATCTTATTCTAAACCATTTTATTTTATTGTTTGTCGATTGGAGCAGCAAGTAACTAAGAAAATATATCGATTTTAGGGACAATCTGTACCCAGGTGCCACTTTCAACTCTCTCTTTGATCAATTTTCAAGTGTCGCCTACTTTCTGCAAGTGCAAATTTCTCGGGGGACTGGATTGATGCCCTGCCTGTGCACTCAGAGTGGGAACCGACGTCTGAGATGTCGCTGTGGTAGACCCCTCGACTCCACAGGACTTCACAGTTTGTCTTGCCGCCTAAATGCTGGTCGTTTCGCTCGTCACACCGAGCTAAACTTAATCATTAAGCGGGCCATGGCTCGGGTTAATATCCCCTCAGTTCTGGAGCCGGCGGGATTTTCCCGAAGTGATGGGAAGAGAGCAAATGGTCTTACTCTTTGTCCCTGGATAAGAGGTAGGTGCTTCATCTAGGACACCACAGTCTGTGACTCCTTTTCTCCCTCCCACATCCTGGATACTGCGGTAAATGGGAGGGTCACTGCTTCCGTAGCCGAACGGAACAAAATCCTTAAGTATCGAGACTTGTCAGTAAACCATTTCTTCCAGCCTGTGGCGTTTCAGACGTTTGGAGGGGCAGGGTCGCAAACAGCGAAGTTCTTGTCCTCGTTGGGGGTTCGCCTAACCGAGGTGTCAGGTGATGCCCGTGAGGGTGCTTGGCTGTTCCAACGCCTTATCCTCGCCATTGCCCGTGGTAATGCCGCGAGTGTGTTGGCTTGCTTCAGTAGGTACCATTGAACCTTGTGGTGTGCTACTAATTGAGGTACTTGCTGTTGAATTGATATTTTTTCTTTGTTCCTCTTTTTCCCTTCCTTTTCTTTCTTCGCTCGTTTGTGTTTGCGATTTGAGATTTATATTTTTAATGTGGTTTTGTATTATATATGTCTCATATACATACGTGTTATATTCCTTGTAACGAATATAATTATATATGTGTGTGTTCTATAATGTCTTTATTAATAATTGCGTTGCCCCAAATGCTCAATTTCTCACATAACGACGACGCCTTAAGTTTGTGCATTTAAACTTTTTGTAAACAAAGTTAGACGCACCCATGGCGTTTAACACTTTGATTTATATATTAAATAATTTATCACGTATTAAAATATATTTTAAAAGTTCGGATATGTATTTTAAAAGTTCGTTGGATTCGTGTAATAATAATAATAAAAAAAACACAAACATGACATTTGACCGCATTTATACATATACATACAAATGGCATTCTTTATGAGCACCAGAATATTCATAAATTTTTTCATGTATAATTCCATTGTCTTTTTGATACTTTATTCAAAGTCAGAGCTAATGCAATGAAAGTTTTCTTTCTATGCACGATTATTCTAAAGGAGCATCCTGATCACTATTCTATTTATCTTTCATATATATATATACGCACACAGTACCCCTGTTGCTATGATTTCTTTTCTTTTCATTTTACTTATGTTTTTCAGTAATTTTCTGTATTTTATGAATACCTCTGAATATTGTTATATATATATATAATGTTGCAAACAGGAAAAATAAAACTCAAAACATGAGTATATTTTTAATTAATGTTTAGCAGATGTAACAGAGTGACTTAAGGTCCGACAGTTCCATGCGTTAGCACTTATCAAAAGTTTAATAAGTACCAACGCACGAAACTTTCGGGCCTTGAGTAACTCTGTTGCTTCTGCTAACATTAATAATAATATATATACATGCACACACATTTATAACATTTGACTAAGGGTGGGATCAATTAAAATTATGAAAGCACCAATAATGGGAAATGTACAAAATTCAAAAATAACTTGCTTTTCGCTGTGATGACATGAAACGGCAGTCAGGAAACTGCATCTTTACGGAATTTATCTTGAACGTTATATATAGATCAATCATATCTATAAAACCCTTGTTGGGATATAAATTCCACTTTCGAAATCTTTAGGTTATTCTTTTCTTTTAATAAGAAATAAAGTCAATTAAACGATGATGTTGGGAAATGAAATCTAATCTTTAATAACTTTTTGACAGTTATTCATTTTAGTTATTCAGGATAACTAAAATATTTTGTATATTCCTGTCATTATTATTGTTGATGCTATTTAAATTGCTGCCGCTTTAGTTAAAGATTACTCCCCCCCCCCACCTCCAACAGGCATACACCTTGTATTATATTGTATTATATATTAAAATAAAAGATATCAGTGTCGTTACCAAGATTTGCATGATTAACGGTGACATGATGAAACTGAGAAAAGCAACAATGTGATGTCTTTATATATAAAACTAATATATCTACTTGTTACACCTGTCTTCGTTTTCTTGTTTATTGTTTTTATGTAAATTTCAACTATATATATGTATGTGTGTATGAAAATTCTTGAATTAAAGATCATGGAAACCAGAAATCCAAAAAGGACTCTATACGAGTTAACTATAAATGTAGAGCAACTATATTATTTTATAGAGTTAATGTCGACTCACCCCATTTACCGCAAGTCCGCCCCATGACCGTCTTCTTCTCCGGGTTGTAAAAGAATAGCTTCGCTCTTTTCTGCCATTTAAGTTTTGGCTGACTATATTTAATTTCAGGTTTAATTCTAGTACTTTTACGTTTCGTCATACTTGTGTTTCTGCAAATGTCACTTCAACAAGAGTCGGAAAGACTATGGTTATCGTCTGATTCTGGTCAGAGATTCCACTGGTTCTGGTTAGATTCCAATGACGTAATGTCATCTCTAATAATAGTTACCTTACCCCGTCACTCAACTTTTTGGTATATAATTACGTATTGAATGATGTCCTTCATCTCCGTTACAAAACGGAGCTCAAAGACATTTATTTTACAAATAAAACATTATTTTATGTGAAACCGCTAATATTTTATATCTTTTTTATTTATCCTTTTTACTCGTTTCAGTCTTTAGATTGCGGCCATACTGGAGCACCGCCCTGAAGTGTTTAGTGGAACAAATCTACTCCAGTACTTATTTTTTAAGTCTGATACTTAATCTATCGAATTTCTTTTGCCGTATCGCTAAGTTACAGGGATGTAAGCAAACCAACACCGGTTGTCAAGCAGTGGTGGGGGACAAACGAAAAGAGGCATACACTCACACATGTTAAACTTCTTTCAATTTCTGTGTACCAAATCCACCCAAGATTTTTGTTGGCCCGGGGCTATAGTAGAGACACTAGCCCAAGGTGCCACGCTGTGAGACTGAACCCCAAATCATGTGAAATAGACGACCATCCTTAGAATTTTTGCAGACATTTACTTTATGAGCTAATGGGTGAACCTGTAACCATTAAGATTAATTCTACTGACTTCGTTACTGTTTTATTGTATATTTTACAAATATAAAACATCTACCTCAGAATTTTTGTAGACATTTGGTGATTCCAGCATTGTTTTCTTATCTAGAGTAAGTAATACTTTATGAAGCAACAAGGGACCCTGTGATTACTAATGGTCTTATAAGGCCATTTGAGTCTGATGAGTCGCCTATACGGCCAAGCGCTTTATAGGTGCGAAACCAATGGTCACTCTCTGACTGGCCATAACTGTTTACTTCTTTAAAATATATATAAATATATATAGGTCATGAAAGTTATAGAACAATTTGTAGCTTAGTTAACTAGAGAAAGAATTAGATAAAATAGATAAAATGCAGTTTAGTTTTGTGCCAGGAAAAAGTAATAGAGATACTTTCTTCCTGGTTAGGCAACTGCTGTATTTGATTAAAAGTAAGCCAACGGACCTAGCAGTTGTCAACCCGGAGAAAGCCTTGATAGGAGCTCTCATTCTCTCATCTAGTGGTCACTGACGAAATGTGGGATGGGTAAATGACTTGTGAGAGCCATACAAACTATGAACAGGGTTGCTGTCATCAATGTGAAAGTTAACAATGAGTAGAGCAACGAATTTAGCATGCAGGTAAATTTTTGTGTGGTTTGGTTCCTAGTCCCCTGCTATTCATCTTAGTCCTCTAGGTCATAACAAAGAACTTTAAGACTGGTTTCCATGGAAACTGTTATATACTGATGATCACATTGCAGCTGAATCTCTAGCAGAATTAGAAAATAATTTTCTGGTGTGGAAGCAAAACCTGGAATCAAAGGGTTTAAGAGTTAACTTAGCTATGACCAAAGTTTTAATAAGCAGAAAAAACAGACTGATTTCTTTTTCTGTCAGGGAAATGGCTTTGCTTAATACATAAAAAAAGGAGTGAGCAGAAATTCCTTATAGTGTAGCCAGTGCAAACTATGGATACACAAGAGGTGCAGTGGAATAATAGAGAGATTAACTGAGAAAGTAGACTTTGTATATGACTGATGTGCAGAGACAGGTATGGCTGTGCGGTAAGAAGCTTGCTTCCCAACAACATGGTTCCGGGTTCTGTCTGGCACCTTGGGCAAGTGTCTTCAATTATAACCCTTGGGCCGATCAAAGCCTTGTGAGTGGATTTGGTGGACGGAAACTGAAGGAAGCCCATTATATATACACACACATATATATATATATATATATGTGTGTGTGTGTGTGTGTGAGTGTGTGTGTGTGTGTGTGTGTGTGTGTGTATGTGTGTATACTATGTATATATATATATATATATATGTGTGTGTGTGTGTGTGTGTGTGTATACTATATATATATATATATATATATGTTTTTCTTACTAGTTTCAGCTCGAAAGCTGCGGCCATGCTGGGGCTCCGCCTTCTACTTTGCTACACTTTCAGTAAACCTCCACTGATATGTGGCATTTGGTGAATGAGGGAGTTTGATGATGATGCTCTCATCTGCGTTTCTTGCCGCGAGGTAGGTTCATCCGTAACTCTTAACAGGAGGAGATCCAGTTTTGTTTTGAAGACGCCTACATACACCCCATGTAGGTCCCTCATGTTTTGTGGAAGGATATTGAAGAGCTGTGGGCCCTTAAAGCCCAAGCTGTTGCAGTATCTGGTCCTGTATCCTGATGGAAGTGTTGGGATTTTTGTTACTATGCAGTGGCGCTCCATTCTATTATTTGTGTAACTTACAATGCCAACGTTTGCAATCCCTCCTGGTCCAGTATATCCTGTCAGCTTTTCATTCAGCTTCATGTGTTGGTAGCGCAGGGCTTGGAATTATCCAGCATTAAACTGCATGTTATTTTCCTCAGCCCACCTGTATATTGCCCCCAACTCCTGTTGCAGATGCGCAATATCTCCAGGGTTGTGCACCCTCTGAGAGACTTTTGTATCATCTGCATAGCTGGCAAGGGTGGCTATCTGGGCAGCTGAGGGCATTTCTGAGAGGGCTACTATGAATAGCAGTGACCCCAAGACATTGCCCTGTGGAACACCACTCATTATTTGCAATTCCTTGGAGTTGGCCCCGTTGGCCATCACTACCTGGCTTCTATCTTTCAGAAAGTCATGTAGCCATTCTCCAAGTCTTCCGACTATGCCGAGATTACGCAGCTTGTGACATATCATACCATTGTCAACTTTGTCAAAGGCTTTTGCAAACTCGAGATATATCACATCCACATTCGAGTTGTTGAGCAGCTGCTTTAACACCTAGTCATAGTGCTGCAAGAGTTGTGTCAAGCAGCTTCTACCTGGTTGAAAACCATGCTGGCTGTCAGTCAGCATGTCATTCTCTTCAAGGAACGCCATTAGTTTCCTACGGACTATTCATTCCATGACTTTGCTGATGTATGAGGTCAGAGAGATAAGCCTATAATTTTTAGCATCTGCTCTGCTACCTCCTTTATGAATAGGGCATATTATCCCTTCCTTCAGTTTGCCTGAGAGCTTACTATTTGCAAGGAAGCTCTGAAAAAGAAGCTGCAGTGGTTTTGCAAGGGCTTGTTTGCATGACTTGAAAAGGATTGTTGGGAAACCATCAGGGCCAGCAGCTGAGTTTTGCATCTATATCATCTATAGCCAGTATTACATCCTCTTCTTTGATGTTGATATAATCTATTGTTACTGCCTCTCTTTCTACATCTGTAGTGGTAAAGAGTTGTACAGGTTTGCTGACTTGCATGTGCCGTAAGGGTGGGGTGAAGACACTTTTGAATTGTTCATTCAGTGTTTCACCTATCCTCATTGGGTTTCTCGTGAGGGAACCATCTTTTTGGAAGAGTGGCCCTACCTTGCAATGCATGGAGGCAGTTTTTTGGTGTACTTAAAGAAGACTTTAGAATTTGATTTTATATTTTTTATAACCCAGTCTCCTTTGTCTGCTCTTACTTTTTCATGGGGAGCATTTCAGATGTTTCTCAATCTCAAGCAGTGATCTTTTCAGGCGGGTTTTTTCACTGCCATTGAATTCTTTGTTGAGGTGGTTTGCAATCTTTGTACACCGTCTCATAAGGACTTTTCTCTCCGTGGGAATTTTGTTTTTATGTGCAGTGGCCTTTCTCTCTGAATGCTACAATGGCAGCATAGAAAATGTCTTGTTGATTGAGGTGGCAGCACTGACAATGTCCTGTTGCTTGGCACGGCGCAGCATCAATGGAAATGTCTTTGCTTAAGATGGTAGTATCGAGAGTCCAGATGCTGGAGTACCTATGTGACAGGAATGATGTTCTAACAAGCATTAATGAACGTGATGATCTTACATGTGATGAATGTGGAAAGATTTGTCTT
>JAOPUL010003388.1:57521790-57534538 GCA_027564515.1 Octopus rubescens | reverse complement strand
GGCCGCAGTCTAATGACTGAAACAAGTAAAAGAATAAAAGAATATATATATATATCTTTATTGTTTTCTTTTACTTGTTTCAGTCATTAGACTGCGGCCATGATGGGGCACTGTCTTGAAGAATTTTTAGTTGAATGAATCGACCCCAGTACTTTAAAAAAAATTTTTTTTAAGCCCGGTACTTATTCTATCAATCTCTTTTGCTGAACCACTAAGTAACGGGGACAGACATACCAACACACACACACATAGATATACACACACATATATATATATGTATACGATGGGCTTCTTTCAGTTTCCATCTACCAAATGCACTCAAGGCTTTGGTTAGCCCGAGGCTATAGTAGAAGACACTTGCCCAAGGTGCCATGCAGTGAGACTGAACCTGGAACCATGTGGTTGGGGAGCAAGCTTCTTACCACACAGACCAAATACTTCAAGAAGAAGCATGAGAATCAAATTTGAAGGGTACAAAATTATGATAAAATAGGATTTTATTTAATTCAGGATTTCAACAAATACAATAAAAACTTTTTTAAAATATTGCATTTTTTTCTTTTCTTTTCTTTTTTTTCCTGAGGAAATAAAAACAGTGTTTAATGTAAAGAAATAAAATTAATTAAAGCTGGGTGAAAACTTTCTCAAGTGCATTATTAAGTAGAAAAGCCTGTTATAATTACTACCAGAAAAAGAAAATGTTAAAAGCCAACATAATATATTTAAAAAATAAAAATAATAATAACTGTAACTTATTTCTTTTCAGTGAGAAGATGATAAATACAACTATTAATGAGGTGAGGATAAAAGCTAATTTATAGGCAAAGCAGAGTTGAAATCTGTGAAAGCATTGAAGCTAGGTGAAGCTGTGTTAAGCTTAGCTAAGCAAAGAAGCACAATAAGAACAAGGGGAATTAAGCAAAGCTAGTGTCTTGTAGAAATAAAAGTGAAGAAGAAAATAACCCCTACATTTTTCTAGGGCACTATACCTAAGCAAGGCATTGACAAATGTTACAGGGAAAATAATGTCATCAATTGTTATTGATATATTTATGTTCCAGCTTGAGTCATTCTTTATAATACATTGTATGTGCATATATATAGTACATACACATATATATATATGTGTGTATGTATACATACATACATGTGCATGTATTATTGTCAGGCATTCTATAAGAGAAAGAATCGGTGAATAACTCTAAGAAGGTTGTCATTGTTGAATGAGTAATACAAAGTTCCAGTTAATAATATTTGGCAGTCCTGCAACTCCACTTGACAAACTCTTTAAAGTTTGGGTCAAGGAAGTCAAAATTATTCCAGGCTAATTGGGTTTTTACAAGTTCCCCACCACCAGCTTGAAAATCAACACTTAGAATAAGATGATAATTCTTGGAAATCAACTATAACTGTGACATACTTTTAAAAAAATGTTTATCAGCTGAAAATATAGACAATTTATGAGATAAAACCTGCCAATAAATAAAGCTGGAAGTATTATTTTGTTGATATGTTGGCATTTATGTAATTTAATCTTTAACCCTTAATAGTACTTAAACCATACACAAATAAACAAAAACTATAAATAAACCTGTTGTGTAACTAAGTAACAATCATATAAATATAAAGTATTTGTATATATCTCACCTTCATCATTGGTATTAGAATTCTGGAAATTATTAATTTCTATATTGTTCACCTTGCTTTCTTCAGTATTATTTACTGGATGCAGTGTTGTCTCCTCTGATAAATCTTCTGCATCTAAATCTGTTGTCATTATTTCTACAGATGGTCCTTTTGCTTTAGCTTCCTCCATCATTCGAATGGTTTCCAATAAAACTTCTGGGTCAGACATATTTCTTTCATTGAGGTTAATTTTATACTGTGGTTCCTCGTTATCTGTATTTTCAGTTAATTCTGAATGGTTCAAATTATCATTGACTGAACTGTCTGGCACTAATTCCTCAACCGTTGCTGTTGCATCCCTTAACTTTGTAGTATCCTCTTCTATTGCTGCTTCATCAGAGCAAGTTTCAACTGAGAGACCTTGGTTTGATTCTTCAATACATACCGTTTCACTTGCAGATAACATTAATGCAGCGGTATGATGGTTATCATCATCCAAATGATCTCTTGTTTCAGTAATGCTTTCGTCTTTCTCAAATTTTGATGTTTTGGAATCTAGTGAGACATCATCATCATCATTTGGTATTTGTGTCTGATTTATGATTTCTTGATCAACAATCTGACCTTCACTCTCCTCTAATGCACACACAGTTTTGTCACCATTGTTCAAAGTGATTTCCTCTGAATTTACATCTTTGTTTTCAAACATCGTCTCAGTTTGGATGACTAGATTAGATGGTGATACCTCAGGTTCACTCTTAATTTCAATCTCTACCTGGTCTATGGTATATCCGTTTTCTGTTACTTCAACTACTTCTTGTTTTACTGCATCTTGTATTTCAATCTCATCTTTTTTGTTATCTTGTAATGGAGAGCTAGCATCAAGAGATAAAGAGGAAATTTCAGACTCATCATCTTTAGATTCATGACTTCCAAGATCTTCCAGATTTGCTGAAGTTACTTGGCTATTAGTAACTGTAATGTCAGGATTGGTCTGGGTACTGGCAATGAAATCAGTGTTTGTTGTATGTTCATCTTTGATGTTATGACAGTCATCTACATGTACAGCAGCTCCAACTGTTGATTCTTCTGTTTCTGATTCTCTTTTACTCTCAAGATTTAAAGCATCATTCTCAGATGATGACACAAATATTTTATGATCATTTTCTTCTTCAGTTTGATCGACAGGGATATCATTTTGTGAATGTTCTACTAACAAATCCTCATCTTCTTTGAAGTTCTGGCATACTTCTGTAACTCCAACAGTTGATGTATGAATAATTTCATTTATTCCATCCCCCTTTTCATTACAATCCTCTTGCGATTCTTTTAAGTCATCTTTCTTTTCATTTAAATCTACTTGTGCTTCTTTTAAATCATCCTGTTTTACATCTTCAGTTTCTTTTAAGATGTCCTGTTTTTCATTTATCATTTCTTTTAAATCATCATGATTTTCTTTTAAGTCATCTTGTTTTTCAATTAAGTCATTCTGATTTTCAACTGATTCAACTTGTTTTTCAATTGAGTCATCTTGTTTTTCCTTGATGTCTCCCTTTATTTCTTTCAAGTCATGTATTTCATCATCTAATTTATCATGTTTCTTGCTCAGGTTACTTTCTTCTTGATTCTCATTTGCAAGTGGTAGGTCAGATGTATTATTCAAGGGTTCACCATCATCCTTTGAAATACTGTCAGTGAGATTATTAGCAATGCAGCTGCTGGAGCTACGATCTGCTGTAGTTGAATTGTCATCAGATATAACATCTTGTAAATGATTTTCAATATTTTCTGTAAAATAATTGGACTTTTAATAAAACAATCTCAGGTTATAGCTAAAGAAATAATATTAATATCTAAATTTGGCCAAGATCACACACTAAAAAAAAAAATTGATTTAATTGATCTTTAGCACATTACTGGTACTTATTTTATCAGTCCCAAGAGGATCAAAGGTAAAGCTGACCATGATTACTTGAAATCAAAATTTAAAAAGATTTAAATCATCATCATCATCCGTTAATGTCCGTTTTCCATGCTGGCATGGGTTGGACAGTTTGACAGGAGCTGGCAAGCCAGAGGGCTGCACCAGGTTCCAGTCTGATTTGGTTTGGTTTCTACGGCTGGATGCTCTTCCTAATACTAAACACTTTGCCACAAAACATTCTGTCTGGTACTTTACTGACTGTGCTATTTACCTTCCTATAAATAAGAATAAGTCTTTTGTTACCATAATTCTGTTGAAATACACTCACCATTGTTTCAAATAATTTTGGAAAGAATAAAGAATTCATTAAAATAACTATGTCGTTATTAAACTAGTGTTTGGAACATAAATTAGCATAACATTTTGGTGGAAAGTTCTTTTAATGAAGATCACTTAAAAGCAGGGAGTTTGTATCATAGAACTAGGGGTGGTTTCAGGAAGGTTGGTATCAAAAGGGTTAAGAATGATTTCTAATATTTTAACTTAGACATAATGCTAGAAATTTTGAAAGAAGTGTGTAGCTGATTATATCAACCCCAATAGTCAACTGATATATATTTTATTGATCTCACAATGACGAAAGACAGATTAACTCTGAATTCACAACATAACTAAATATCATAAGATACTTTGCTACCTTACTGATTACTGTTCTGAAATATACCATTTTCGAATAAGAATTAATTAGTAAATTAAATCATAAAGTTATTTAAATACTTTTGTTCTGTAAAAGAAGTCAAGAACATCAGTTTCTTGTACTCTTTTACTGGTTCTAGTTTTTGGACTGCAGCTATGTTGTGACCCTGCTTCTTGATGGGGTTTTTAGCTTTTTATGACAGTACCCTACATTTATTTATCAAATATCTAAGTCCTATGTTGTAGTTTGTACTGTATGTTGTATCTGTTCTTGAGTCAGAGACTTAATTTGACATGCCACAATCTGAGCGAAAATACTCATCTGGCATTGGGAAGATTAATAGCTTATAGTTATCTATAGCATATACAAATCAAGACTCAGCTAAACTGGTTTGTTTAATTTGCATAACAATGCATATACTGACATGGATTAATTAATTGATAGAGCATTAATTAATAAATTCATTGTTTAACCCTTTAGCATTCTATCAAATATAATGCTTTTTCATTCACATTGGTTTTAATTAATCATGCATTATCTTGTAACTTCAAAATTTCGATGATGTGATTGTATATTTTTAGAATGACATTGAAGGGTAGGTGTAATAGGCTGGATCTGGCTGGTTTGAATATAAAACAGATAGCATATTTTGGCCGGATATGGCCAGTTTAAAAGCTAAAGGGTTAAAACATCTGCAGTTGTACAACTGGAGAGTCAGACAAAATGTCTTGCTGTATTTCTTCTGGCTCTTTATGTTCTGAGTTCAAATCCTACCATGGTGACTTTTGACTTTCATCCTTTCAGGGTTGCTAAAATAAAGTACCAGTCAAGGGTTCATGTGATCAACAAAACCCATTCCCCAAATTTCTCCCAAAAGGATTACGAAAGTTGAACAAAGTTTCTCCTGATACTTTTAAAAGGCACCTAGATATGTATTTCTCTAACATATCAGATCAACAATCTGGCAAAAAGGCTACAACTAAATTAGAAGAGCATCCATTGATTTGTTGCTACTTACACTGAAAAATTCAAAAAAGCACATCAAACCTTTGAATATACATACACATAGATAGTATAAAAGACATAGAACATTCAATTGTGAAGGTACTGCTCCAGTATGACATTGGCTACCTTGGTGGCTAAACACACACACACACACACACACACACACATGTATATGTGTGTGTGTATAGTGTAATCATAACAGCACACTTGCTCTTACTTACAAAATGGTATTAGCAAACCTAACCTTACTGACTCCAAAAGGTAAGAAGTATGGATGTGCTATTACAAATTTGTTGAATGAAGAGAATGTATAGTAGAGTAAGGATATACTCTCAAATATCAGCATCCTCATCAACTGCTACAAGGAGAAAGGAGGTACACTAGTACAGTGAAACTCCAGTGGCATTGAGTTGATAGACAAGGTAATGAAAGATACAGAAAGACTCATAATAGCACAATTGATTAGGAACAGAATTAACCTAGATCAGATGCAGTTTCGGCTTTGTGCCAAGTAAAGGCACTACTGACACCATCTTTCCTGAGACAATTAAAAGAGAAACACTTAGCTAAAAGTAAGTCACTATAACTAGCATTCATTGACCTGGTGAAGGTCTTTGACAGGGTCATTCGCTCTGTGGTTTGGTGGTAGCTAAGAAAACTAAGGGAAGATGACTGGCTTGATAGAACTGTATAAGCCCTACATAGAGGAGCAGTAAACCAAGTGGGAATCAGAAATGAGTTCAGTGACAAATTTAGCATGTAGGTAGGTGTCTCACAGGGCTCAGTTTTTAGTCCCCTCTTGTTCATTATAATCCTCCAGGCCATAGTAGAAGAATTTGAGAATGGCTGTCTATGGGAACTCCTGTGTACTGATTTATAGAAGATTTAGAGCCGAAATTCCAGACATAAAAGCAAAGCCTATAATCAAAAGCTTTTGAAGTAAATTTAGCAAAGATTAAAATTTAAGTAAGAAAGAAGACAGGCCCTTGCCACGATCAGAGAAATGGCCATGCTAAATGCACTGAAAAGGGATAGTTATCAATTCCCAGTATAAAGTATGGATACACGAGATGTTTTGGGATCACAGGTGGGTTGTTAGACAAAGTAGAATTCATATGCAGCAGATGCACAGAGTTTGCAGGGAGAGTACACATGAAATAAATTCCATCAAATCCTTGGAAGATCCTCTAGAACTAGTTACTAACTTTTGTTACATAGGTGACCTAATTAGCAAGTGGAGTAGGGTGTTCCAAATACATAGTGGTCAGATTAAGAACAAAGTGGAAAAAGTTCAGGGTTACTTCTGTTGATAACAAAGAGCTTCTCTTAGAGTAAAGAGCATATTATATGATGCCTGTATATGAAGTGAAATACTGCATGGTAGCAACGTGTGTACCTTGAGTGCAAAAGATTTGTGGCTACTAGAAACAAAGTGAGCATGCTCCACTGGAAGTGTAGTTTTAGTGTGCATGGGTGAAAGAGTATAAATGAAGAATCAGATATAGTGTGAAGTCTATAGAGCTATTGGCAAGAAAGAAGCTTGTGCTGGTACAGGCACGTGATTCCATAAAAGATGTCAGTTGTATATAAAAAAAAGTGCATAACAAATAAAGTAGATGAAACTCAGAAGAGAGAAATCCTAGGAAGATATGGGGAAAATGGATGAAAATTGATCTCAAAAAGCCAGATGTAACAAAGGGGATGAAAATGAACTATGAGACAAGTTGTGGCATGTAGTGCTGGATATGATCCACCCAACTACCAGTGTAAAGATGGCAAAACAGTCATTTTAGAGTGGGAGCATGGTGGCAGTGATCAAGGTTAGGATTACATGATGTATATCTACATCAGGTCTCTCATCCGTTATTTTCTAATTGCATCTCCATCTAGTTTCTTGTTCAGTACTCTCTCATCTGTTACTTTCCCTCTCTCATAATCTCTGTATCATGCCACCTGTGTAACAAGAGTTCAATCCACATTCAATGATTTCAATTCCCACCCTTTATTACTCTACTTCTCTTCCATCACAATGCCTGTGTAACAAAACTCATTGGACTACCTCTGAACATCATTTTTCTTCGCTGCTGGTCATTTCTCTCTCTCTCTCTCTCTCTCTCTCTCCTATATAATTCTTTACTGGTATCTCCCTCTCTCATTGCTGTCCATTTCTATTGCTATCCAACACTCTTATCACCTATCATCTTTATTACTATCATGCCACTTATATTCAATTTCCTTACCAACAACCCACATGTAGCTGCCTATCACTGTCACTCTTCCATTACTCCCTCTCATGATGCTTTATTTCTCCATTATGCTCATACTCTCTTTCCTTTCACCTTTATAGTCACCACTTCTTCTAATCACTGTTGATCATATTTGCCATGAATTAATGAAGACACAGTAGGACAGAGGACTCTTTAGTCTTGCTTGGGACAATACAACCTCTGTAATGCTGCTGCCATGATAAAATGCACCCAGTATACTGTAAAGTGGTTGGCAAGTAAATGACAACAACATATGGTAGAGAGAATTCTTTAGTCTTGCTGAAGAGATGAGAACCTCCCTAGTGCTGGCTGTATATCATGTGCACAGTTCAATCTATAAAATGGTTGGTGATAGGAAGGGTATCCAGCTGTAGTAGCCATGCCAAAAATTGGAATGTACAAGTGAGATGTAGACCTCCAACCAATCTATGATAGCAATAACTTCAAATAAGAACTGACTTGGATTTTGATGACCCATCCAACCCATGCCAGCATGAAAAACATGTAAAATGATTATGAAGATGGTGATGATAATGATTATACACACACACACACACACACATACATACACATGTATATATATATATATGCATATGTAGATGCATGTATATATATAAGCATATGTTCACGTGTTGTTCACCATTTATGAAGTCTAATTATGGAAATTAAAAAGGCAATTGCATATGGCAAAAATGAAAGAAAGAAAAACAATAAAATTAAATGAAAAATTAAAAAAAGACAAGTATAACTAAATTCACATAGCAATTAAATTTACATTCAACGCTTGGCAGACAGAAAATTTCCTTTTTATTTTATTTTGTCTCTGCTTGCTATAAAAGCATTTAGCTAGCCTACATATAAAGCATAACAATATTTTAGTATCTAATAAAGGCTCTAAAGACTACACAACATATTAGGCATCATTACACTGGGTGAAACAGTTTAAAACAATATGTTTTAATGTCATGGTGGGCTTAGGATCTCAAAAAGGATTTACTAAACATTATTAGCAGAAAAAAACTGAAGCATTGTTTGATGAAATATATGCCATATATTTAAATAATTGAACAGTGGGATGGGATCTCTCCTTGTAGCTAAAGAATAAAGGAACCCATTCTGTCCAGGCAAATTAGAAAAAAAAAACCCACAAAAATGGTAGAATTTGTATTATCCAGAGTGGTCTTTGAGTGTCTAGCATTCATCCACCCCCATGAAAAACACAATGTGCTGCCTCCACCAAAAAATGCTAATTAAATAGGAGCATTCCCCCCACTTTAGCTATGTCAGTGGTTATTAGCCCCCAAACATTGTGCTGAGATGCATACAAGTATTCACCTAACCAGCTCCCCATAATTTACAGACTTAGAGGAACAGAATGGACAGAAGTAATAACATACCCAGACTGAAACACTGCATACAATTAACTACATATTTGAATATGTAGAATGGTCTTTAACTAGAAGGTGGTAAGGCATATTCAGAGCTATGGACCTAGGAATTGAACTTAGTCATTCAGCTCTTGTTTGCTTGATCAGGATTGATCTGAGATTACACAATAATTCCTTTTAATCTTTTTTCTACCATATTCATTTTGACATGCACTACTTTGTTTCAATTTTTTTTAATAATGAAGAATTTAGTAAAATAACTTTGTCTGCTATGGAACATAAATTAACATGAAATTTTGATAATAGATTTCATTTAGATCACTTTAAAAGAGGAAGTTTGTATTATAGAACCAGGGGTGGTCTTGGGTGATTGGTATCAAAAAAGTTATATAAAAATTTATTGCATTCTACTTTTTCATCATAACTTGAATCTTTTCTTTGATGTAATTAATAATATACAATACATATAAAATAGTCTGAAAACAATCACTGAGCAAAATGAAGAAAAATCATTTTTTTTGTTGTAATTATAAGGAAAATGTATCATAAAAATTCATTGAAATAGCTGCCACGAGTTTACTAGTGAAAATGATATTGAAATTTATGGAGAGGAAAAGGAAGAAGAAGAAAATAGACTGCAAAGCTGCCATTAAAGGTTGGTAGATGAATTGGTATCACATTTATAACTGTTGACATACATTTAGGCAAACATATGTCATGAAATAATAGATAAAAAAAGAAAGGAATAAAACACAAGGGATTTATAAGAGGTTTACAAGTGGAATTGTCTTGAAATATGTTGCAATTATTAATTATGATGAAGTAACGGGTAAAGTTTGGTAGGGGTTTCTGTTTTATATAAATTGGGCCACTTACCATTGTTACTAAACAGGAAAATAGTTACTTTTATGTATTTTTCAAAATAATTATTTCTTATGTAGGAATTTAACATTTTGCATAGTTAAAGAAGAGATAAAATAGGAAGTTGAGTCATTTATACCTTTTGAAAAGGCAAATAAGGATATAAGTAAAGTTATAATAATAAATTCCAACCAGGAATTTGAAATGAGATCACACATTTTGTTCATTGATAACATACTACTATACTGTCTCTGTTTTACAGACATATGATTTTAAAAATGAAGACGATTGCTCAGAATGAACGAAGGGAAATATATTCAATATATTAAGGTCTTTTGACAGCGAGCTGGCAGAATCATTAGCACGCCGGGCAAAATGCTTAGTTGCATTTCATCTGAATTTTAAATTCTGAGTTCAAATTTTGTTGAGGTCGACTTTGCTTAAAGTTGAGAACTGGGGTCAATGTAATTGACTTACCCACTCCCCCGAGCTTGCGCCAAAATTTGAAACCAATATTAACTACCATAAGATGTGAAACTGTGAAGTACATGCCTGTCCAAAGTAATAAAAATAAATTGCTTCCATCCAGAAATTGAAACCAAATTGCTAGTTCCATTCACTGAAGCCTTCTTGCTATACACAAGTATCTACCTACCAATGACTATTTATAGAAAAAGGAAGCAGTTAGGGAAATTTATGATATTATGCCTTTCTCTATGGCATTGGTAGTATAAGTAAAGTAATTTCATCTGGGAATTGAAATCAAAATTATTGCTGTCTTACACCCACAACATTTTTATTTCCAAAATAATAATTACTTACAAAGGCATGAAGCTTCAGATTTATGAGAAGTTACTATGTTCTTACTTTTTCCAAGACATTCCATTCTTGGAATAGAACAGGTGACAAGTCAATAACCTGACATGACACCTAATCTATTCCAAGAATGGAACAGGTGACATATCAGGTTGTTGATAAAAAAACATCATATAGCACCCATGAAATATTTAATTTCCTGAGATGCATCATGGTAAGAATAATTTACATGTTCTGAATTTTAATGTATTTAGCATAATATATTCTTGATCATCTTCAAGTATCATATTTTTATATACATAGGTGCAGGTGTGGCTTCCCAACCACTTTGTTTTGGGTTCAATTCCACTGCATGGCACCTTGGGCAAGCTCCAGGCTGACCAAAGCCTTGTGGATTTTGTAGCTGGAAACTGAAAGAAGCCCATCGTATATATGTATATATATCTTTATATGTGTGTGTATGTTTGTGTCTCCTTGTTTTGACTTTGCATGATAGTTGTAATTGAGTGTCACTGTCATACAAGAGGTGTCATTCATTTCCAATGGGGAAATATTTCCTTGTTTAGAAACAGGTGAGGGTTGATGACAGGAAGTCCATCATGCTGTAGAAAATTTACTTCAATGAACTCCATGCAAGCTTGGAAAAGTGGATGTTATAATGATAATGATATATATATATTTTCCTATGTTATTTTTTAATTTAGTATTTTCATTTCTAAAGCAAAGTTTCAACATTCTTAATCCCTATACTCTTGACACCAAATTGATCCACAATATTGACTCCTTATGAAGCCAAAAAGTTTTCTGGGAAGACAGAAAATAAAAAGCTGTGATTGTCATGCCTTTTCTAGGGTATTAATGACAAAAAATATGTAAAATATGGAGCAATTTCATCTGGGATTTGAAAGTGGATTAAAAACAAATGAATTAGAAATTCTGTTACATTTTATTAAAAAAAATTTGCAATGTTTAGAATCTTTACTTGCAACAACAAAAATAAAAGAATCCCACTTGCTGATAAATATTTTAGTAATTAGTATTTAGTAGTTAATTTCAGAGGAAAGACGGTATTATGAAACAAAAAACCTATTTTTGTTAAGAATATCTTACCGCCACATGATGACAATGATATTGTGTCATCATCAGGAGCTGGTTGACACTCTTCTAGGTGTAGTTCTGAAAAATAAGATTAAATAAGTTATGGAAGTTAAAATAAAAACATAAATTATTGACGTAAAATAAATTTAATCTTTTAGCATTCAGACTATTCTGTCAAATGTACTGCTTATTTATTCTCATTATTTTGAATTAATCATACATTATCTTGTAACTTTGAGATTTCAATGATGTGATTACTTATTTTTAGAATGACATTGTAATAGTGGTTTGAGAGGTCTAGCCCCTCTTCATTCTTCACATTTCACCCTGATCAGTGTCGTTTAAACAGAAAGGAAAGCACATTAGATAATGTAGTCCTAGATAAGCCTAAAAGTGTGGATAGTGATGGCTGGAATACCTTTTGGCTAAACAATAACCCAAAGTGTTGACATGTCAACCTCCACATGGTTACTGAACTTGCTAGAATTAACAACCAAATCTCCCATGAATCCCACAAAAAAAAAAGTGAAGGACACAATGGATAATGCAATCTTTATTTGGTCAAAGCTGGAACATCTTTGATAATAGGTCAGCTCTGTTGACGTTGAATTATAGGATTATTTCTCAGCAAAGTCAGCATACATTGTTGCCCAAGGCGTAGGAAAGGAACTCTGGAAATCTGAGAATAAAGGAAGCTTTATTGATTCATTGCCTCAACCTGAAAATTAAGTTGATTGGAGATGAGCTGGTGGCTCCTACGAAAACATCACAGCAACCGCAACTAACATCAATAGATACGCCACCACCACCACATATAAATACGTCACAACGACCAATAGTTGGATAATTGCTGCTAACCGATCAGTTAATATTTAATTTAATAACGAAATCGGTGTAACTAGCTATTTCTTGGACTACTTTCTTCTGAGGATAGGCCTTTGTACCTGAAATATATAATGGTTTTTGTAAAACTCTTTGCATTGTCAGAAGCTTTCTTATTTTCCTTACTTTTACTTCTTCTTATATATATATATATATATATATATATATATATATTTATATAGAT
>JAOPUL010003388.1:57488880-57499757 GCA_027564515.1 Octopus rubescens | reverse complement strand
AGACACTTTATTTCACGTTGCTCCAGTTCACCAAGTTGTAGAAATGAGTTGCGATGTCACTGGTGCCAAACTGTATCAGCCTTTGTCATTCCCTTGGACAACATCGGTGGCGTGGAGAGGGGAGACTGGTATGCATGGGCGACTGCTGGTCTTCTACAAAGCAACCTTTTCCGGACTTGTGCCTCGAAGGGGAACTTTTGAGTTGCAATCCCATGGTCATTCCATCTTTTTATTATATGTATGTGTATGTGTGTTTATGCGTGTGTATGTTTTTATGCATATGTGTGTGTTTATACTTGCACATCTGGTGTTGGGAAATATCACCTTGCATGGAAACAGATGAGGGTTGGTGACATGAAGGGTATCTGGCTATAAAAAATCTGCCTCATCAAACTCCATCTGACCCATGCAGTTATGTTAAATGATGATGATGATGAGGAGTAGGAGCTCCTCTTGTTGTAGTTCTGTGACAAATGAAACTTATCAGTAATGGATGAAAATTTTGCCCTAGATATAAACTAAATACAGAGAAAATGTGGTTTCACAATTGAAGAGATGTATACAATATTTGTTTGCCGGTGTCACTGTTATAACTGTTACATGAGTACGTGGAGGGTCAAGTGTTTCTCTTCAACTCCCTTACACTTTAGCAATAGTACTTTCAAAATTTAATAGCAATAGGTTATAACTGCAACTGCTGGCCGACCTTGGGGGGGGGGGATACTCTCTTGAATATCATTGAGTAGGTAGGAGGATGGTAGGGGGAAGCCTGACTACAGGAAGGCAGTCACCCTCAGGTCATCTTTCTCTTGTATGGCATTAAAACACCACCACTAAACCACCCTAGTGATGATGATGATACTATACTACTACTGCTTCTCTTCCTCCTCCTCCTACTACTAATAATAACGATTTCAAATTTTGGCATAGGTCCAGCAGTTTTTGAGGGCAGTTGATTTTATCATACTTATTTTACTAACCCCTAAGTGTTTATTATATCAACCACAAAAGGATGAAAGGCAAAGTCTACTTCGGTAGAATTTGTACTCAGAACATTAAGTTGGAAGAAATGCTGATAAGCATTCTGCCCAATGTACTAACGATTTTGACAGCTTTCCTTAATAATGATAATGACTTCAAATTTTGGCATAAGGCTAACAATTTTGGGGGAGAGGAAAGCCGATGTCATCAATTCCAGTGGTAAAAGGATGAAAGGCAAAGTTTATCTCAGTGGAATTTGAACTCAGAATGTAAAGATGGATGAAATGCTGCTAAGAATTTTGCCCGACCTGCTAACAGTTCTGCCAGCTCGCTGCCTTAAAAATGATTATAATAATTCTTTCTGATTTTGGCACAAAACCAGCAATTTGAGGATAGAGGACAAGGGGATTGCATTGACCCTTGTGCTTGACTAGTACTTTATTTTATTGACCCCAAAAGGATGAAAGGCAAAGTTAACCGTGCAGGGATTTGCACTCAGAATGTAAAAAGCTGGCAGAAATGCCACAATGCATTTCGTCCAACATGCTTACGATTCTCACAGCTCACCATCTAATATTAATTATAATTGCATCAGATTTTGGTACATGGCCAGCAATTTTAAGGGAAGAAGGTTAGTCAATTACATCAATTCACAATACTTAACTGGTCCTTTATATTATTGACCCTGGAAGGTTGAAAAACAAAGGCAATGTTAGTAGGATTCAAACTCAGATTATAAAGGGATGCAACTAAATAAGGCAAGGACCTTTTTTTTCTATGCTTTAACAATTATTTGTGCTCTTCACACAACCATACCTGTTTTATCTATGTCTTGTATTTCCTCCTCTTTTCCCTTTTCATTGACTTCTTTAGTTCCATTCTTTTGTGTCTGCTGATTTACTTCAGTGGAAGCACCTGAAATATAAAAAATAAAGAAATAATGAACGTTCTAGTAGAAGACTACAAAATAAACTCCGAAATTTATCAGGACAACATCAGGAAATAAAATATAGCAATGAAAACAACAATAGCAATGATGCAGTGCAGCATGACTTGCAGAAACATTTTTTTATGCTCAGAATTGCCAAAGCATGGGGAAAAAAACTACCTGCGTCTGTTTTTAGCTGTCAGAACATATATTCTTTAAAACTTCCATACTTCCTGAAATTCACCAGCACTACTCCTGATATGCCTTTGCATACTTTCTCCTGTATGGTTCTTTTACTGTTCACTTTTCTGTCTTTTTTGTGCTTTATCCTGTGTACTATGCAATGAACTTTTGGCTATCATTACAGTCTTTCATTACTTGATTTATTGCTGCTTTCTGTCTCCTATTCTACCCTTTTCCAATGAGTGATCATGAATCTGAGTACTGTATACAATAAGCTCATTATTATTATAAGTTTATTCATCATTCCTCTGTCTAACTATGAAATTCTCTGATTTTATCTATTCTAGATCTTTCTCTTTTCCTTCCTCAATCAACACTTTCACATTGAATAAATTACTTTCTTCAACGAAGGTAGTATTAATAATGGAATTTCTACATAATTATATAAGCCTGTTTAGTGTAGCAGTGAAATCTCAATTCAATACTCCCCATCTCCCTGATATCTTTAAAATGAGAACCATGTGTTTGAAAATCTGATATTAGGACATGTTCAGGGATAAAATTAAAATGGTCTTCACTGGAAAGGCTAACAGATGTTTTGGCTACACCACCAAGCTGTAATTCTGAGCAAGATCTTCATCATCATACTGCTGCCACCACCACCACCATTACCACTTATTACACTAGCACAAAGTCATAAATTTGAGTATATTAAATTGAATTGACTCCAATACATGAATGTGAGTGGCTTAGTGATGAGGATGTTGAGCTCACAATCATAAGATTGTGGGTCTCTATTCTTGGATTGGGCAGTGTGTTCTGTCCTTGAGCAAAGCACTTCATTTCATATTACTCCAATACACTCTTGAAAATGAGTACCAGTTTAGTGTCAGTGCAGCCCTCTCTCCCTCCAGTTGCCACATCTTGGATGTGCTGCTGGATCAAATGGTGGGAGAGTTGAAACAGTGTCTATGTCTGCTTGTGACTACATAGGCACCTAAAACAATTAACAAAAGCATGGTATATATGCTTCCATGTCATACTCACTAGCAAATAACAGCTATGGTTTGGATATGACTACTTGCTTTCTTGAGCTTGAAAGGAGGAAATGTAAAAAAAGAAAAACTGACCATGGTACAATTTGATAAAATCAAATACCACCAGGCATATTAACCAATGTCTTTATTTCATGCTTAAATACAAGGTCTTGGATTTATAGGGTATGAGAGAAATGGGACTGTATGATCCCTATGATCTTTTCTCAAATGTATTGGTGGTAAGTCATAGATCAGTATTATTTTCTTTTGGCCAGACTCAATACATTTTAAGGGGCAGGGAACGTTCAACCAAATTGAGACCCATATATGTGTGTGCATAAGAATAGGGAATCTGATAACAATCAGAGATGGGCAATTGAAATAGTAAAAACATCGTTCATTTTTTTCTCTTTTTAGCATTTTTTAATCTGAAAACTTATCAATAAAACATCTCAGAAACTTAGACAAGCATTCTCGTTGCAACTCCTACAGGAGGTTTTTCTGTGAATTGTCCTAATGCTTTTTTAATCTCTCAAACTTTTTTTCTTGTTTCACAGTTGGCAATCCCAGATTCAACAAACCATTTGTTGTCGATATGAAATATAACATATAAATGCAAGTTTCTCAAAACTCTTGTACCAACAAAGTCACCAATAACCCAGATTCACTCACACACACACACACACACACACACACACACACACACTATATATATATATATATATATATATGCCTCAGACATTCTAGCACACCTAGATATGTGATGACTGAGTTACAACAAATAAGTGGGCCTTGCTAACAAGAAGACAATACAAATTCTCCAAAACTAAACATGATGGTAAGGACAGCTACAATCTAGATATTTATATAACATTATTTTCAATCTCTTAAACATTTTTCTTGTTTTACAATTGACAATCCCAGATTCAACAAACCCTTTGTTGATTTTAGGTGATTTGATACATAATGGTAATATTTGTTATAGACATAAATAAATAAGATATAATTACAAGTCTCTGAAATATGTTTTGTACCCACAATATCACCAGTAACCTAGAATTACTCCCACACCATATATATATATACATATATGACATTCCTAGATATGTGATGACCGAGTTACAAGAAATAAGTGGGCCTTGCTGACAAGAAGACAATGTATGTTCTCCAAAACTATTCATGATGATAAGAAGAATAACAATCTAGATATCTATGCTAATAACATTCATCATCATCATTTTAATGTCCACTTTTCCATGCATGCCTAGGTCAGATGGAATTTGCTGAGGCAGATTTTCCCTGCCTGTTGCCATCCCTCACCTGCTTCCAAGTTAAGTAATAGTTTCCCATGGTCAAACATGTTTTTATGGAAGATTAGAAAAAAAAGGCATCACCTTTGCCTGTATGATGATGACACTTGCTTATATTGGTTGTGCAGTGTCAAGGTAAAAATCACTCAAACACATAGACATATCTGTATATATACATGTGTGTGTTTATATTTATATATATATATCATCATTATCATTATCATTTAGCATCTGTTTTCCATGCTGGCATGGGTTAGACGATTTGACTGGAGATTGGCAAGCTGGAGAGCTACACCAGACTCGAGTCTTTATTTTGGCTTGGTTTCTACAGCTAGATGCCTTTCCTAACACCAAACACTCCAGAGAGTGTACTGGGTGCCTTTAATGTGTCACCGGCATGGGTGTTTTTAATGTGTCACCGGCACAGGTGTTTTTAACGTGTCACCAACATATCTCTTTGTGAGGACATTAAATTCCTATCGCTACTATGTACGAATGTATCTTAAACAGGTCTTCTTGAACCTTAGACTCATCCCAAGTAATGCAGGTGTTTTTTGCACCATAATATCATGTTCTGTGATCTATATATTGTTTCCTTATTGGTTAGTGTTACAACCTGTTATGTCTTCGGACATCTTAATATATTATTTATATATATATTAAAGGATGATGATGATGATATATATTTATATATGATGGTTTTCATTTAGTTTCTGTCAACTAGATATACTCACAAGACATTGGACCATAATAGAAGACACTTGCCCAAGTTGCTATGCAGTAGGACTGTGCCTGTATGAAACGTTTATGTACACATGGTTATATATAAGGTGTGTTTGTAAAAAGCAGGCAAAACAGAGTACCTAAAACAAGATAGTTTTGATTAGACTGGATCATACAAACTTAAGATTCACTAATGAAACAGCACACGAGGAAGATATTTTAAAATGTTTGTAATTGTTTTAGAAGATGGGTCAATATATGATGCTGGCATGTAAAATGCAGTGTAATATTGCGGATAATGATAGTGAAGACAATGAGTATGATAATGATAAATTATGAATGTGGTGGCAGTTGTGCTGGTGGTAGTAGTGATGATAATGTGAATGATGATGATAATGATGTTGAAGATGATAACCTTGTTGATTATGGGAGATCCTAATGATGATAATATCAATGATA
Source organism: Octopus rubescens (assembly GCA_027564515.1). NCBI lineage: Eukaryota > Metazoa > Mollusca > Cephalopoda > Octopoda > Octopodidae > Octopus > Octopus rubescens. The sequence continues at coordinate 57,494,136 of JAOPUL010003388.1, read as the reverse complement.
AGGAAGAAGACAAAAAAGTAAATGATGATGATGATGATGGCAATGATTATGATTATGATGGTGATGATAATGACAGACAAACTAAACATAAATAGGTTGAAATCTCTATACTAAGCATATATATATATATATAAAACATCAAATTTTCTTTTTTTTCCATTTGGCATAGATAAACCACTGATTGTTTTTATCCATCAACCCCAACCTCAAATCCTAACCCTAGCCACCACAACCATCACTACTATTACCACCACCACCACCACCACCACAGCCACTCCTGGGCCTTCTGTTCTTTATTGAAACAATAAGACTGTGAGTCAGCTATTTTGAATAGGAAGCATAGTAGAAGAGGAAGTTGCCATTCCAGTAAGACACCAAAATGTGTGTAAAACTACATAATGTTATTAATCTCTTCACATAAATGAGCACGAGTATTTATTAAGTAGCAATAGAACCATTGTCTAATGGCTAATAATATACAAACATATGCTTGCAGGGACATACATATGTATACTATACTTACATGCTATATTTATAGATAGATGTGGGTGTGGATGTGAATGCATGCGTAAATGTGTGTGTGTTAGTGTATGTGTATATGAGCATATATGTACACACACACTGGAAAATGGACGTTAAAGGAGGATGATGATATATATATATATATATGAAAACAATAATATGTATTGTGTGTGTGTGTATCCATTAACACTGATTCATTTTTTCTCAACATTATTACACAATTAGTAAATTGATTTCCTTTTCTCAAAGGAAATACTGTTTGTATGTTTACACACAGACATATATACTTGTATATATATGTATATCATTGTATACAAGCCTGTATGTCAGTATATATGTGTGTATAACTATTGATATAAGCATTAACCATTTTTATCAATAAATGTGGGTTGAATAGATTTGCAAACTTATGTTTCCTTACTGGGTCCTTGTCATTAAAGTAATCACAGTAAATACACCGAGAGATTTAATTGCTCTTCCAGTTTTCCTATAAAACCTGCCAAACTACAGAATAGTGATTTCTTAAAATTTTTCAAGCCTCTGCCAAACCTTTTTTCAATAAGTCTTTTTGTAGTATTCATACTACATTATAACGAACATTCTTCAGTTTCATAGTTTGTACAAAACTATCATTTGTTTTATTTTTTCATCATCATTTTAACATCCACTTTTCCATGCTTGGATGGATCAGACTGAATTCCTGTAGCCAGATTTTTTATGGCCCAATGCCCTTTCCATTGCCAACCCTCACCTATTTTGAAGCAAGGTAACCTTTCCCCGTGGACATGCATGTTTTCTCAGAAGATGAAAATAAACCATACAGCTTGTATGATGCTGATGCTTGTTTACAACTATCACATGATGTCAAGACAAGGAAACTCAAACATATACAGACATCATAGCTAATAGAATATAAGTGGTGCTTTACTGATAATAACATTGCTTTAACCCTTTAGCGTTCAGATTATTCTGTTAAATGTAATGCTTTTTCATTCACATTGTTTTTAATTAATCATGCATTATCACATAGATTTGAAATTTTGATGATGTGATTGTGTTGTGTGAAAGTGGAACACTCCTATTTGGATGGACAGTGCCGACAATATAAATAGACATGTGCAGAGAGCGTAGGAAAGAGAAGTCGGGAAGCCGTCAAACGGAGAGGAGATATCAGACGCAGGTCTTACGACACAACAGTGGCAACGAGGATTCGAACAATAATAACCACTGATACAACAGTGGTGACAAGGTTTCAAAAAATAAGGGAACTGAAAAGATTAACTGAAATGGAAGAGTTGCGAAAAATAGTTGTAAAACAACATGAGCAGCTACAGAAATTAACAGATTTTTAATGCAGTCGAGAAATACGACAGAATCATTTTTAGGGGACAGTCTGGCAAACTCCATTGAAGAATTTCCGTATAAACCGGATGAAGGAGCTACCTTTACCACATACTACAGACGTTATGCAGACATATTCAGAGAGGAATGCAAGACATGGTCAAATGAAAGGAAGGTAAGATCTCTTTTGCGAAAATTTGCACCTCCGGAACACGAAAGTATTTGTAACTGTATTTTGCCGAGAAAGCCTGTGGATTTGTGTTTTGAGGATACGATAAATATTTTGACTAATATTTTTAGCAAAAAAAGTTCACTGTTTAACATTCAGAGGGAATGTTTAAATCTAAAGAAAAATATGTCCGATGACTTTGTAACATATGCAGGGATTGTTAATAAAGCATGTGAAAGGTTTAAGCTTGCAGAATTAACGCCAGATATGTTCAAGAGCTTAATATTCGTTAAAGGGCTTGTGGCAACAGAAGATTCAGAAATTAGAAAACGAATATTATCAAAGTTGAATCAAGACGTTGAACTATCTTTGAAAAAAGTGGCTGAGGAATGCCAACAAATAATAAATCTTCGAGAAGATGCAAGAAAACTAGAAAATAATAATAATGAAAATAATAATAATGTACACACGTGTAAAGAAAGGAGTGAAAGGAAAAGTCAGAGAAATCCCAAACCCTGTTATGGATGCGGAGACCTACATTTTAAGAAAGATTGCCCATTTAAAGATAAAAAATGTTTTCAGTGCGGTAAAATTAGGCATAGACAGTCAAAATGCTGGTTAAAAAAAAAAAAGGAGAAAAGAAAGTTTACTCAACAAAAATAAAATATGCCACAGGTAACCGAAAATTTGTATCGGTAAAAATAAATGGTTTTCAGACGGAAATGCAATTAGATACCGGGTCAGATGTATCGATAATAAATATGGCAACATGGATTAAAATAGGAAGGCCGGTATGCAAAAGAACTACTAATTTAGCTCACGGTGTGTCAGGGGAACAAGTTCAATTCTTAGGCGAAATTTCATCAGAAATTAAATTCAAAGAAATAACCCGAAAATGAAAAATATTGATATCTAAAAATACAATGAATCTATTCAGTACAGATTTAATGGAAGAATTTGACCTGTGGAATCTACCATAAGGTGAATGTGTTGGAAAAATTTTAAATAAAATTAAAGATGATGTACCCTGATGTGTTCGTGAATGAACTCAGAACATGTAAAAAAATCCAAGTAAAGTTTGAGTTGAAAGAAAATGCAGTGCCAGTGTTTAAACTGAAAAGGAATGTGCCTTTTGCGGCGTTAAATCAAGTTGAAACGGAATTAAAAAGATTGGAAAAAAAGGAGTTAATTGAAAAAGTAAACTACACAGAGTGAGCGACACCTATTATATATATAAAAAGAAAAATAATGGAATAAGAGAATGTGTAGACTTCTCAACAGGTCTTAATGATTGTTTAAAAGATTACAATTACCCGCTACCAAGTCCAGAAGAAATATTTGCTAAGTGCAATAGTGGAAAAACTTTTTCCAAGCTGGATTTGTCAGCGGCCTACCTACAATTACTCGTAGATGAGGAATGTGCTAAAGTATTAACAATAAATTCTCATAAAGGACTGTACCATTTCAAAAGTCTGCCTTTTGGTGTAAAGGTTGCACCAGCAATATTCCAGCAAGTGATGGACACTCTGCTAGCAGACTGAGTTTGCAGTCCCATACTTGGATGACATATTGATCAAAAGTAAATCGAGGGACCATTTGTAGCTCAGTAGACAATTACTGTAATTCGTTGAATGAGACTGTGGGTAGTTAAGTTCAGCGACATGCATTTATGTCTGATATGAAAATAAGGATTTAGTGCTGCGTATTAAGAATTCTTAAAGCTTTACCAACGTAGTCCTACCAGAACAATAGCAGAATAATGATATATGCAGATTACATCCCTAGTTTCGCTCTAAAGTCAGTATTGTTTAAAACATTAGCTATATGCATTATTTTTTCAACATTCTTTTTCAATAATTTTAATAAAATAGTCTTAAGGGAGCGGCGAAAGGGAGTGAACTGGTATTTTCTTTCTCATAGACTATGCTCTTATTCTATTATTTGTTTCAGTTATTGGGACTGCGGCTATGCTTGGGTACCGCCATGACTTCAGTATTTATTTCTGAACTCTGGTACTTATTCTATCGGTTGTGTTTCACGAAACGCTATCTCATAGGGACGTAAACAAACGAACACCCTGTTTCAAGCGGGATTGTGAAGACAAACACAAATAAGACACGCACATATATAGGAAGGGTTTCACACAGTTTCCATCTACAAATTCTCTTACAATGAATTGGTCGGCCCGGGGCTATGGTAGAAAACACTTGCCCAAAGTGCCACGCCTTGAGACTGAACATGAAGCCACATGCTTGCAAAGGAAGCTTCTTAATGACACACCCATGAGTGAATGGGTGGACGGGGGTGGGGTCATTTCTATTTCAGTGCAAAAATAAGAAATAAATTATAAAGTGCTCTAAAGGTAGAAGAGGTGACGAATATATAACAAAGAATATTGGTTTAGAAATGTTCTTTCCTAAGACTATAATTTCAATACTATCAATGTAGACACCTTCTAAGAAGTGCCGAGTCAGAGACACTACAGAGGGTTTTCTGCGCCTGCCTGACGAACGACACTCAAAAATAGCGATGAGTTGGACCCCACCTGGCGGTAAACGGAGGCGGAGTTGCCCCCCAAACACCCGGTGAAGAACGTTCCAAAAAGACCTGTTGGTGGTCGGCATCACATGGCATGGACGAGAGAATGCTGCCGCTGATCGCGACAGTTTGCGAGTTCTTACAGCTGGATGCGCCGAACGGCGCGGAAGAACATGGGACTGAGACTGAGACACCATCTCAAGAATAAAATGCTAAACGTTTTCGAAAAAAAGAAAAGAAAAATTCAATAGAAAATATGTATTTATGGTACTCAGAACTAATTGATAAAATCCAAACAGTTTCACTATATCCATTTAGTATATAAGGAAACCGTTTTGATGCTGGAACGTATGAATCTTAATCTTATGACTGTCACATCTTTATAGATAATTTCGTTAGATATTTTTTGCTATATTTCTTACTTTTCCTGGTTTCCCATCCTACAATGAATTCTTTCAGTGTTATCTGATTGTATGGGAAAATAAATATAAATAACAGTTATGTTGCAAATCCATTAAAATAAACAAAAAATAAAGGAAAACCTAATGTTTCTAATGTCGAAAATATATATATTTAACGGGCAAGTAAGTTACTGTGACCTATAACGAGTTTCTTCTTCTTCTTCTTCTTCTTCTTCTTCTTCTTCTTCTTCTTCTTCTTCTTCTTCTTCTCCTCCTTCTTCTTCT
>JAOPUL010003388.1:57477578-57488780 GCA_027564515.1 Octopus rubescens | reverse complement strand
AATGATATATATATATATATATATATATATATATATATACATACATACTGCTGTGTGGAAGTAGAACACCCCTATTTGATTGGCTACTTATGGACTGTTCCGACAAGATAAATAGACATGCGCAGAGAGCGTAGAGAGAGGTCGATGAGCCGTGAAGCCGAGAGTGGTATATCTCTGAGTAGAAGACGTTATATTATTTCATTATATCGTAGGTAGAATAATAATAAGTTTTATTATTAGCCACAAGGGCTGACAGAAAGATACATAAAAAGACAACACAATACGATACAAAAGCAACACAAAGGGTTTTGTCGTTTAAAAATTCCAAAAATATAAAAATTTAAAAATATACATATATATAAATCAAAAGAAAACTCCTAATAGGGGAGGCGCTGGGAGGACTTCGTGGAAAAACCCACAAAAGCCACGGAAAAGAAAGTTTTGAAAAGAAACGACAAAGACATCCCAAACCCTGTTATGCTTGCGGAGACCTGCATTTTAAAAAAGATTGCCCCTCTAAAGATAAAAAATTATTTCAGTGCGGTAAAATTGGGCACAAACAGTCAAAATGCTGGTTAAAATGTATAAAATGAGAAAACAAAATACTCAACAAAAATAAATTATACCACAGGTAACCGAAAATTTGTATCACTAAAAATAAATGGTTTTCAGATGAAAATGCAATTAGATACCGGGTCAGACATATCAATAATAAATACGGCAACATTGATTAAGATAAGAAGGCCGGTATACAAAAGAACTACTAGGTTATCCCCAGAAATAAATTCAAAGAAATAACCCTTAAAAGAAAGATATTGATATCTAAAAATATAATGAATCTGTTCGGTACAGATTTAGTTAAAGAATTTGACATGTGGAATCTACCATTGAATACATTATGTAATAAGGTGAATGTGTGACAGTCCGTGTCAGAAAATACGTCGGAAAAATTGAAATTAAAATTAAAGATGATATACCCTGATGTGTTCTCGAAGGAACTCGGAACATGTAAAAAAATCAAAGTAGAGTTTGAGTTGAAAGAAAATGCGATGCCGGTGTTTAAACCTAAAAGGAATGTGCCTTCTGCAGCGGGAAAAGATATGTTCATAAACAAGTTCATAAACAAGATAAACAAAATACTGTTGGAAAGTAATACGAAAAATAATACAGATGAGTGTAATGCAAATTCAAAGCATTACTTGGTATGTGATGATGTAGTATTATGCACAAATGGTGGTAATATCCAAAACACTGCAAAACAGAATATTGAAAGACCTCCATGTAGGACATACGGGGATTGCCCGGATGTAAAGTCTCATGAGGAGTTACGTGTATTGGCCAGATATGGACAAACAAATTGAGAGACTGGTAAAACAATGTGAGGCATGCGCTATTGCTGCAAAGGCGCTTTCAGTGCTTATACAGCAGTGGCCAAAATCGCATTCAGCATGGTCTAGACTGCATGTGGATTTCGCAGGACCAATAAATGGCTCTTATTATATCATCGTAGTGGATAGCTATTCGCAATGGCCTGAAATATGTAAATGTTCAAGGCCAACCACAAATGTGACGATTGACTTCTTGGAAGAACCTTTCGCTCATTATGGAGTACCAGACACGATTGTGTCAGATAATGGCACACAATTCACGGTGAAAGAATTTGAAAATTTCTGTAAGTCCATCTAGATGATGCATGTGTTGACTCTGCCATACCATCCAAGGTCAAATGGGTAAACAGAAAGATTCGTCAACACATTCAAGAGAGCTTTAAGAAAGACCAGACGGGATGTTCTAGAAGATAGAAATATGATGAAGTTCTTATAGGTGTACAGAATAACACCAAATCTTAATACAGAGTTGGGTAAGTCACCTGCAGATTTGATGTTTTCCAGGAAGATTTGTTCTGTGTTTGACAAATTGCTGCCGAGTAGGAAACAGGAAACAAAAAACTCAGGAAGCAGAACATTTTTTAACACGGGTGACGAAGTGTATTTTAAAATGTACAAAAACAGAAAACAGGACTGGGAACAAGGAAATATAACTAGACGTCTGGGTAATGTAATATACATGGTAAAAGGACCAAAATTTGAACAAAAAAGGCATTTAAACTAATTAAGGAAAAGATATACCAAAAATCAAGAAAGGCGAGATGAGCCAATGGATATATGGTATGACATGTTTGACGTCCCTGAACCACAAGTAAAAGCAGAACTGACATGTAGATCGAACAGGAAAAGAAAACATACAGAAATTATATAAATTAATGCCAAAAGAAAGAGATATGCCAGTGTCCCACCAACGAAATAAAAGTATGATAAAAATGAAAGAATATATGAAAAAAAAAAAAGAACAAAGCCAATCTCAAAAAAGGGAGGTGTTGTGTGGAAGTGGAACACTCCTATTTGGATGGACGGTGCTGACAATATAAATAGACATGTGCAGAGAGCATAAGGAAGAGAAGTTGGGAAGCCGTCAAGCAGAGAGGAGATATCGGATGCAGGACTTACGACACAACAGATTGTATATTTTTAGAATGACATTGAAGGGTAAGTGTAATAGGCTGGATCTGGCTGGTTAGAACATAAAACAGGTAGCATATTTGGCTTGGATATGGCCAGTTTAAATTCTCAAGGTTTAAATGAAGTTCTCAGGATCAAGATCCTACTGGTGTATTATCTACAAGAGATATCTAATAGACCTGGCTTCGTAGAAACAATACTGGTTGTCACTGAGGAGAAGAAAGCCACTAAAGATGAAGAAAAAGCTGATTATTCACAGTTGTATCGCTCTTCTTTGAGATATTGGAAGTGAGGGTGATAGGGTAGTATTTGGCAAGTCTTAATTGTTTATCTTCTTTGGGCAACATTATGAATATAAGCAATATATATTTAGGAATATAAGTCTTTTAATATGAAAAATGACTTTAATCCTTTAGCATTTGGATTACTCCATCAAATGTAATGATTATTTATTCACATTGTTTTGAATTAATCATGCTTTATCTCATAGCTACAAGATTATGATAATGATGTGATTGTTTATTTTTAGAATGACATTGTATGATAGGTGCGAGAGGCCAGATTTGACCCATTTGACATAACAATGGTAGAATATTTGGGCCAGATATGGCCAGTTTAAATGGTAAAGGTTTAACTGAAAATGAGAGCAATGCTGTAAACTTGGCTCTTCAATAAAACAAATCCACAATGTATTGATATGTTCAGTGACTGGTGGTAGTGGTGGTAGTACTAGTAGCAGCAACAGCAATTGTAGTAGTACAGGTAGCAGCAGTTCCACATCATTGCCCACCACATAGATTTATAGAAACAACGTTTTTTGGTTTTGTTTTTGTTTTAAAAATTTGCTACCAATACTACATTGAGGATATATATCTTTATTCTGTCTATAACAGATACATCACAATAATTGAATTAAAAATGTGTCTGCTTCACAAATTGAAAAATCCTCCTGGGTTCAGAGCTTGTTTCAGAATATGAACCCAACAAACAGCTGAATATGAAGGGAGGAAAACAGCAAAAGAGAACAACACAGTGGTAAAGACTAACTGGAAATTGAAACAATTTTGCTCGTTTACAGAGCTGAGATAGTGAAGCTTCTTAAATGAGGATAGTAATTAAATAATTTGATCAAACTTTAATTTCTTCATTGATCACCAACTCCAAAATAAATAATTCAATTTAATATATTCCTCAAATCAACAAACATAAATTATTTATAAAAAGCTGGTTTTCTTTCTAATGGAGTCATTGTTATTTTTATTTCAGTTTATTTATTTTTTAGAAAGCGTTGCAGTCCGTTACTTTGATGTGAGAAGCAGGAATGAAATCTAAAGTAACTATCTGGCAAACATCTACAAATGATTTAACAAGGTCATGTTTAAAGTGTTCACATAGAAGTCACAAAATCAATCTCATTATCTGGAATCTGGAAACAAAACAGCATGGAATCATAGAAATTTTTGTTGCCTTGTCACTGTGTTGAAAGCTGCCAAGAAGAGTACAGACATATGTAGTGAAAATGAGGCACTAGTATGAAAATAAAAAGTAACTTCAGAAGATGTGTGCATGTGGTGGGGTTGGGGGTGCTAATAAGTCTTTTTCAAGCCCATAGGACATATTATTCAATGTACTAGTGAAACAGTATGATTGCTTTTTCTCAATTGTATTCTTTAGCCATTTTGATACCAATCTGCCTAAAACTGCCCTTGGTACTATGATACAAACTTCTTATCTAAATTAAAATCTTCCATCAAAACCTGGGTGACAGGACATGGTTCTTCATGAAGTTACCATTTACATGACATCACCTTCCTGCTTTGCATCAATGTTTATCAACGACAACAAGAAATAGCAGTCAAATCTCCCTCAAATCATACCCTATTGTCTTAAAAAAGGACATATTGGACTATGTAGTCCTAGATCTAAAAATACATGTAATGGTTATATCAGGAATGCCTTTGATCATAGGTTTACTCAATGTGAGTTGACCTGGGTTTAAATAACAACAGCAACTATTCAGGGACTATCCATTCCAGAGCAATTATGTGGATGCTGTAAAATAGCCAAGTGAATAAGTTTTTTGTTCAACAGCAGGTCAGACCTAACTGAGTAGACTGTGATCAAAAGTATCTCAGCTTGACCTGCCTATCTTTTATTCAGACATGGTATAACTAGGACTATATTATCCAATGTATTTTTTCCAATTTTAAGAAGGTAGAGTATGCTAGGGGAATATATGACTGCCTCTTCTAGCATATTTTTCAACCACATAGATGCTCTTTTGTTGGCTTGCCAAGTAGATAGGTTATTTGAATACCTGCTCAAGAATCATCATCATCATCATTTAGCATCCATTTTCCATGCTAGCATGGGTTAGACCTTTGCAGTAGATGTTTTATTACATTTCTATACTGAAAACTTTATTTAACTTTGTCTCAGTTCACTTAGTTGTCAGGAGAAAACCTGAACTTGTTATAATTCACATTATTTGATTTCAGAAACACATTTACTGGAATCAGTCTTGTTGCAGTTGGAGACCAATAAGAAAGTTGTCTGAAATAATTACCAAATCATCTGGGAATGTTACTATGAGAGAATGCAATCTCCCCAGTTGGAGATTTATCTCTCAACCTCTTCCTATCATATCCCAAGGGAAGGCATCGTCCACTTAAACATCATCTCCCCAAAAGCTTCATCCCCTTAACCCTTTTGATACCTACTTGTGTAACACTGCTCCCATTTCTATGATACAAATTTCCTTATTTAAATTGATATAAATTAGAAGTTATTATCAAAATTAAGCACCAGCTTAATAATAACAAAATTATTTTACTAAATTCTTCAATATTTTCAAAATTAATTGAAACAAAGGTAGTATATTTCAACAGAAATATGGTAGGAAAAGTGTTAAGCACAACACACCCATCCACCACTGATGGCCTTATTATTGGCCATAGCCTAGGAGAATGGCAGTAAGAAACTCCAAGGAGAGCTGAAGAGCAGAAAGTGTTCAGACAAGAATCCCCCCCACACACACACACACACAATGCACTTTGGCCCTTAACTCCTTACACTGTAAGAAGGCTAGGCTGCATCCAGGTCATTGCTTCTGGATATCCCTCTGCTGTCACTATTGTGTTTTAACCTCCACCTTGGATGGTCAGGCCCTGGATGCTGCAATGATATATTTTTATCAAAGTTAACTACTCTTTGGGTCAATTGTCTCAAGAAAAACACTCCAATTCCTATTTCAAATCCCATCAAAGACTATTGTACCTGTCATCTTTTCAGGTTGAATGAAATAAATATGTGACATTTACAAAGGACTGAAGTTAAAGCAATCAACTAAACGCCCTCTCCTATGAAATTTATGGCTTTATGTAGAAAATCATTATTATCAAATCAATTCATTTTAGTCGCCAATAAGTTTCTTCTTCAGACTGCTATCAATTTGGTTCTGTCATACTAGCTTCCAGAAATGACCTTTTCAGGAGACAGCTGAAGAGAATGAGTAGAGATTAGCAAGACACTTACCTAATAAAGTCATCATATAACATGTTGTGTATGTAATTGTTGCATATGAATATAGTAAATGTGAATTTATTGTATAGACTTTTAGAATAACATTTGGTGATTGACACACACACATATATGTACATATATATATGTACATATATATATATATAATATATATATATAGTGTAGTACTAGTATTAGTATTATAATAATAATAATTAATGGAGATTTATCACATTAATTTATTTTACAGTCATATACATTTTCTTCACATATATATGTTCATGATACTACACCACTGCATCAGGGATGGCAATTTTATGTCTGTATTCAATACCCACTACTGGCAACCTTCTGTACTCTTAACCCTCTTCTTCAGGCCATTCATTATTAACATCCCTTACTTTCTCCCTTACAATTGCCTATCTCTATTGCTAGCTATCACTCAATCTATTTTGTTACTATCACCCATTACTCTCTCTTTCTCTCCCATTACGCATTCTCATCAATCATTTTTGACTTTCTAACTTCCATTGCGCCTTTTTATCAACCTTCCCTCTCAATCTCTATTCTATCACACCACCGATTTGTTTGTGTGTGTGTGTGTGTGTGTGTGTGTAAGTGAGAGAGTAAGATGATTTCTTTCAATCTATGCAGCCTCAATCTGAAATCCAATATTGCAAACCTGATAAGGAAACATTTTACTGCTTGAAACAATATCTCAAACTATCTAACTTGCAAAATATAAAGGTAGGTTATAGTTGCACGATGAATATCGGAAGCATCAGTGTTGGTAGTAGACATCCCAAACTACCTAAGAAAACTAAGAACTCAGGAAATGCTCCATGGACATTTACCTGAAAAATTCAGTCAAACTAGATAGCAAGTGAAATAACTGCAATTTCCAAAATAAAAACGTTATGAATCCATAGCAAGTTATGCAAATCTGAATTCCTAATATTTTGAGTTATGGTCTCCAACTCCAGAGATGTACAACCCCCTAAATCATATATCAGAATGTGTAAGAGCACCAATTCTACATTGACAAAATATATGATGCAAGCCTCTAAAGGCTTCTCATCTAGGAAAACAGTAATGCCAAATATGTACTGTTATAGGGTAGAGGGGACATGCAAGTCCTTGCATGGGAAAACCTCTCAAGTACCAATGGCATGATAGAATGCACCTAAAATGCTCAGTAAAGTGGCTGGTGAAAGGAGCATTCAGCTGAAGAAAGCATTTCAGAAGTGGAATGTATGAATGAGACATGGGTTCTGCAAGCCACATTATAGGCAACCCATCTAGGAATGTTGTTACTCTGAAAATGAACTGATATAGATAGAGGAGTGAGTTCAGTGTTGAATTAACCATTAAGCAAAATAAGCACATGCTTAGGGCATCATGGGAAGGTGGGGAGGCAGCATAGAAATGATAAATGGTTTACAGCACAATAGAAATCACTTTAAACTTGCTAAAATAATGTTCAGGATGCCTTATCTCTTTTAAGTATAGAAGCAGATGTGTTACGTAAGATTAATTTTGAGGATCTGATCAAAGATTTTGCAATTCAAAAAAGTAAGGGAAAACTTTTCAAATATAAATAAAGTGGAAGTATACAAACATAAACATTATTTTCCATCTTACTATTTTATTTCATTTTAGAAAATAAAAATTTATTTTATGGTTTATATTTTGAATTACATATATATGGGGGCACCAAAATCTTTTAAGTTTAGGGCCTTGAGTGAGTATCTCTAATTTGTTTTACATAGGACAATCTATTTTGTGCCAGTGGCAAGATTAAAATTGACTGAAGACATTACACAACACTAAAGTTTGCCAGTTTTCTCTGTTGTTGCTTGTGCAAGGTGACACAGACCATGACGACCCATGGTACAACAGACATAAAATGATACATACATACATATATTTATAGATTTGTGTACAGAAATTTATTTTCTTAGCAATAAAAAAAACACACTCTGTACACAGACACATACTTTATTTGCAAAAAACACAGACACACACATATGCATATATACATACATACACAACTGACACCATCACCTCCACTATCGTGATTACCTCACTAACATTGAAAAAACATACTAGATGCCATATATAAACATCCTAATTTATTTGAACCATTTTTTAACTATTATATGGTATGAAAGCCAACAGAATGAAACAAAAGACATTGAAGACAAGGAGAAAACACTACTTCAGGTTAAAAAGTAGCTCTTAAGTTCAGGTTTATCATGGTCATCAGTCTATTGTTTATGTAAGACAAGGGTTGTGGTTTGGTACTAGAAAGTTGAAGGAAGACTAGATTACATACTTGACTAGTTGTTTAGTTGGTTTATACAATTATGGGTAAAGGAAAAAAAGTCTGTCAACTGTATTTAGAATTTTTCTCTTTCATTCTTTCTGTTATGTGAGTTTGTATATATGTATGTGTTTGTATGTATATATATGTATATACATATGCATGTTTTTTTTTATTCCTGATTGTTGTTTTAGAGTTTATTTTAATGGGCCACCTGCTCAGTGACAAGGTTGTAAAGAAAATATATTTTTCCTTTAAGAAAAGGGTGGTTCTGTTCTCTTCCACATCCTTTTCATAACCATTCACCCTTTAAATTTAAAGAAGACCTTACAGATTTATATTGTCCCTGATAGTATGTAGCATGATTATCTGTACTATATGAATTATAGAACTACCTTCTTTCTCTGAATCTAAGTTCAACCATACTTTAATCAAAGCAGGTTGGTACATATCCTGTTTCTTCAATACTAATGGGTACAAAGCTGAAAATGTATTTTTGTGGTCTCAGGCTTGTTCTTTTTTATATGTGTGTGTTTATTCTTAGGTTCCATCATTATTCTTTTGATCTATCAGTCTCAATATGCTCATCTTTATTTGTTGTCAAATTTTCTTCTTTTGCTCTCTATTCTAGTTTGTTCTGGTTACTACAAGGAAAGCTAGAACTGGAGGGAGTGGGGTGTCATCCTTTCACAGTTGTTAAAAATGTACCTAAAGTTGCCATTTTTGGTTTTGCATAGTTTACATTTGTTGTCATTTAATGCTTTGTCTTTTGTGTATAAGGTACTTGATGAAGAGTTTTTGTACCAAAATTGCATGTATGTATGAATGCATGAGTCTGTATCTATGTGTGCCTGTGTGTGTGTATGTATGTATAACTGCATCTGGTAGTAGGGTTCTGGTTCAGGAGTTCCTGGGTTTTGAGGAGTGTGGAACTACCTATTAACCACTATTATTCCCAGGTCCACTCTAACCTGGAATTATAGCACCTGTCAGGGTCCCAGCTATTGGTTAACTCACACATATGATGACAATCCATCTGAGTGTGGGGATGCAGAAATACTCTTGGTTGGTGTCAGGGAGCACAGTAAAACCAGCAGGAGTGAGAGACCCCTAGCTGTTGTCACAGCAACTTTCTAGAAGAGGGACACTGATGTAAAACCTGCAGTTTCATGTGATTACTTGTCATCTCACTTCGGCCTGTCACTAGTTACTAATCAAGGAGATTCAAATGGTACTTGTGTTGTACAAGTGTTTATCACTATAATCCAATGAAGTACAGATGTCTCTTTATGGTGACTTTATTTGTCATTCCATCAACTGAAAGTCCTATGGTGATGGAAGATTGGCAACATGTGCAGACCTAACCAGTTGGAAGCGCACAATAAGTTACAACTTTCGTCAGTCACCTATGCTTCAAATCATGCAGATTTGCAGCAGGGCTGAATAGGCATTTGAGAGGTCAGAATACATTTTCAGCATGTTTCAGCTTTTGTTCTTTTATGTATATATATATATTATATCATCATCATCATCATCATCATCATCATCATCATCATTTAGCATCCATTTTCCATGCTGGCATGAGTTAGACAGTTTGACTGGAGACTGGTAAGCTGGGGAGCTGCGCCAAACTCCAGTCCATTTTGGTTTGGTTTCTATAGCTAGATGCCCTTCCTAACACCAACCACTCCAGAAAGTGTTCTGGATGCCTTTAATGTGTCACCAGCATGGGTGTTTTTAACATGTTACCGACATGGGTGTTTTTAACATGTCACCGGCATGGATGTTTTTCTTGTATCACTGGCATGAGTGTTTTTAACGTGTAATTTGCATATATATATATATATATATATATGAATGAATGCATACATATATGTCATCATCATCATCATCATCCTTTAACGTCCATTTTTCCACGCAAGCATGGGTTGGTTGGTTTGACTGGAGCTGGTAAGCCGGGGGCTAGCACCATGCTCCCGTCTGATTTGGCTTGGTTTTTTACAGCTGGATGCCCTTCCTACCGACAACCACATTTACAGTGTGTGCTGGGTGCTTTTAACGTGCCACTGACACCGGACTTTCGATGCTCGGGTGCTTTCAACGTGCCACCGGCATCAGACTCTCGCTTCCCATACCATCCACATTATATATATATATATATTTAATTATTATTATTAATTGTTTGTAGGATTCATTTGAACCAAAGTATTTTAAAAATAAGGCCACCAAGTTAGGATTGAGATTAGCATAGCCATGTCTATACTGTATATATACACTCACACATATACCAATGCATATACGGATATATCTCAACACTTACATATACATTCACATGAACACATCTATATAAACACATCTATATAAATATACATGTATATGAAATTATATACACCATGCAGGCCAATATGCATTTTCATGATCCACTGTGAGTTTCAGATCCAATGTAGGGAAGGTCACAGGTGTGGTGTTTACATAAAGAAAGAAGACATAAATCTTCAGCCTCACCCCTATTCTTCTTTCTCTCTTAACTCTTTAGCATTCAAACTGGCCATATCCGGTCCAAATATTCTGCCTGTTTTATCTTCAAACTGGCCAGATCAGGACTCTTGCACCTACTCTACAATGTCATTCTAAAAATAAACAATCAGATTGTTGAAATCTCAAAGCTACAAGATAATATATGATAAATTCACAACAATGTGAATAAATTAGCAATAAATTAGCAACAGAGGAATGAACTGAATGGTAAAGGGTTAAGCTTTATCTCTTGCCACTCTCTCTCTCTCTCTCTCTCTCTCTCCCTCTCTCTCTCTCTCTCTCTCTCCCTCTCTCTCTCTCTCT
>JAOPUL010003388.1:57240592-57250877 GCA_027564515.1 Octopus rubescens | reverse complement strand
GTGTGTGTGTGTGTGTGTGTGTGTGTGTGTGTGTGTGTGTGTGTGTGTGTGTGTGTGTGTGTGTGTGTGCGCATGCACGTGCGTGCACATGCACGCATGTGTTTTACTTGTTCTGATATACCACAATAGTTGTAAATAAGCATTACTGTCACATAAGAGGTGTCATTCTTTTTCAATATTCCATGTAAACATGTCTGGACATGGGGAAATGCCACCATGCTTGGAAAAACAGGTGAGTGTTGGTGACAAAATGGATACCTGGCCATAGAAAATCTGCCTCAATGAATTTTGTTTGATCCATGCAAGCATGGAAAAGTGAACGTTAAAATGATGATGATGATCACACACACACACACACACACATTTTTACAATAAACTTTGAGAATATTTATATGTAAAATATATTTTAAAAAATAATAATAAAAGTTTGTTCTTACATAAAATCTAGAGTTTCTCGTCTTCATTTTTACTATTTTACAAGATGAACAGTCCTGAAAATGCAAAAATATGGATGTGGTTCAGAAGAGCTGTTTTTGTCTTTTTCTTTTATTTTTTCCCCTCTCTTATTATTACTCTTTACCATTTTAGGATAAAATTAATCCACATCTTCTTTGATGAGATAAATAGAGAACATATGTGTCCTGCTTACAATAAAAGATTTTGTTCTTTTGGTCTTTCTAACTCTTTTACCACTTTAAATACCAAGATGCCCAAGACCACCCCTGGTTTTATGATACAAACTTCCTGCTTTAAAGTAATCTAAATTAAAACCTACCATTAAAATTTCATGTTATTTATGTTCCAGCTTAATAATGACAGTTATTTTACTAAATTCATCATTCTTTTCAAAATTGGCTGTGTCGAGCGTCCTGTTGCTAAGAAGCGGCCGCATTGAGTCAAAGCACCCAGAGTACTGTGCTGGTGCCATGCAAAAATCACTCATGATGGTGCCACATAAAAAGCACTAGTGCCAAGAGTCTGGTGCCAGTGACACGTTAACGTAGTTCAAAACAATATGAATAAATTATGTTGAAGTTGCATGTATTTTCAGTTAGGCTGGTTGTTTTGGCAAGTTGATAAGGTATTTGATGATCAGCTTATGGATCATGAGCTCAAATCTTTCTGTAGGCATAGAAAATTCTACTTAAATTAGTTTGCCTAACTATAAGGAATAAGCACAATGTTTAGCTGAGAAAAGTAACTAGCAATAATGTAGACTCCTGTTCAAGAGATTTTAGTTTATCATTCACTTGATGTTATAGAAAATTGAGTTAAGTATTGTCCCCTTCAAGCATTTTAATTTATGACTGAACCAAATAGAGTAATAAAGTTTAACAAAAAGTACAACAGAATGCTTGAGGATCGATTTCAACACCAGTTGTTTGAGCTGTTATTTCAGTACTGTAACATTTTATACTTACATTATCTCAAGTAATTAAAAATAAAAATAATCTACAAAGGCACAGGCATGGCTGTGTGGTTAAGAAGCTCACTTTGCAATCATGTGTTTTCAGGTTCAGTCCTAATGTGCAGCACCTCAGTCTTTTACTATAGATCCAGGGCTATCAAATGCCTTGCAAGTCTCCCACTACTGCTTGATAATCAGTGCTGGTTTGTTTATGTCCCCATAATGTAGTGGTTTAGCAAAATAGACTGATAGAATAAGTACCAGACTTAAAAATAAGTACTAGGGTCAATTTGTTTAACTAAATCCTTCAAAGGAGTGCCCCTGCATGACTGCATGGTTGCAGTCCAATGACTGAAACAAGTAAAAAATAAGAAATGTAGCAATATAAATAGTTGAAATTAAACTTACAGTAGTTAAGTTCTCTTCAGAAAGTGTTATAATATGAAATTCTTTCCCCACGCAAGTGTAATGAAGTTAAGATATTCAAAAACCTATCGCATCGAGAATTCTTGTTGCAAGAAGCGGCTGTGTCGAGAGTCTAGTGCTGGTGCTACGTAAAATGCACTCATGACGGTGCCATGCAAAAAGGCACTAGTGCTGAGAGTCTGGTGCCGGCGAAACATTAAAGTACCCAGCCCACACTAAAGTGGTTGATGTTAGGAAGGGCATCCAGCCATAGAAACCAAGCCAAATCAGACTGGAACCTGGTGCAGCCCTCCGGCTTCCCAGCTCCAGTCAAACCATCCAACCCATGCCAGCATAGAAAACGGATGTTAAATGAGGATGATGATGATGATGATTCAAAGTGACTATATCAGTTGAAGAATTTTGTACTTCAAATATTACATGTAACTATTTAAAATGTGGATTATACTTACTTGACTCTTTGAACATGATTCGGAATAAGCTACTTTGTAGCTTGTGATCAGCATTGATTGTAAAGGAGGTGACCAATGTAATATCAATTTTGAATCAACTTCCTTTGAAGTTATATTCAATACTTCATCTGGAGCTAAAATGTATAATTAGAATTCTTTTATTTTATTATCAATAATAATAATGATACCAAACAACAACAAAAAACAAAAAAAAAATTATTTATTCTGATTAGAAAAGAAGTCCCTGTATATTAGTGGAAATTATTTTACCAATCCAGGGACAGAGAAATCAAATATTTCAAGGAGAAAACTAAACGTAGTAACCCATTTGGTCTGTTGTTCAATTGTACTGATTATATCACCTAACTTTGATGTTACATACTGAAGGAAAATATTTCATCAATTCACAAAAGTTTCAACTTGAATTTTATTCTTTATATTTGAATTTTTCTCTTTATAAGGAAAGAAAAGTCCTTAATTAAAACAGACTATTTACTTTGCAGGGATTGACTTAGAGAATGCTTTTTATAGGCTCTTACACTCTGTAGCCTGGTGTAAGTCTAAGAAAATTAGATATAATGACTAACTGTAGAACCTTGAGTAAATGTCTACTATAGCCTCATGTTGATTAATGCTCTGTGAATGAAATTGGGTAGAAAAAAAACTATGCAGAAGCTCATCATATGTATATATTTTATGTATATATTTTACAGATATACATCAGCAAGAAATCCAGTATTGATCACAATCACAAAATGCATGATATAAAATAATTAAAAATAACTGTTCAAATTACATAGAAAGGTGCTATTAGCAAAATTAAAGTTGGCAGTGAGTTCAGTAACTAATGCTGTCCTCCTCTTCCACCTTCTCCAAGTGGTTGCAACAGAAATATGTCTTACTGTGTTGCATCAGAAATCTCTGTCTTCCATTAGCTTTGGTAGATCCTCAGTTTTATGTTATGTGTCTCAGCCAATAATATCAACATAACTGAATGGTCTTCGTTCTTTATTAGGGTGTGAAAGTCTCCAAAGTATAACATTTGATGTGGCTTTTTGTTAAGCACAATTTCAGTTGCCACCAAAGCCTACCCTGTAATTATTCCACTTCCAAAGAATTGTAACCTTCACCTACCTCAGAACTACAGAGGAATTCCATACTTACTTCTCGCCTCAAAACTCTATAACTATGTGCCTTAATAAATTGTCGCCTAAGCACCCAGCACACACTATAAAGTGGTTGGCATTAGGAAGGGCATCCATCCATAGAAAAGAGCCAAATCAGACTGGAACCAGGTGCAGCTCTCCAGCTTGCCAGCTCCAGTCAAACTAGTCAACCCATGCCAGCATGGAAAACGTAAGGCCAGTCTTTGTGTGTGTGTACACATATATGTATTTTTTTATGTTAAGGCTTTCAAAGGCCTTCATAGACTGGTGAGAATCATACATTTGGATGGAACCTGTGAAAGATGAAGACCCAGGAAAACATGAGATGAAGTGGTGAAAAGTAACCTTCAGATGTTGAGCCTCACAGAGGAGATGACAAAGGACCGATATGATTGGCAATTTGTTGTGCTTGAGAAGACCCAGCCATCTAAGTAAAAATGAGGCTCTATAGACATGTTGATTATGTCTATGCTCCTGCACACAATCTGCTTCTGAAATCTCTTCCTAACAACCCCTCCCTCCACCCACATTCACTCACTATATTCTTCTCCCCTCACTCTCTCTCTCCTTCCACACTCAACAACTTAACTGCCCACCTACCCTATCCAATCCTCTGTACCACATATATAACTCCCCGTAACTTAAGGGTATGCTCCAGCACATTTTCTGCACCATCTTCTCCCTCTCTCCTCTCTCTTTTTCCAGCTGGGGTAGTCATATATCTCCTCTATTGCATGATACTTGTTTCTGTCCCTCTATCATACTCTAACCTCTCAACCTCTCATCACCTGGCATAAAGCCATCTCCTTCAAAACTACTCTCCTCTCATCTGAGGACTTTTGTCTTGCAATGTACTTGGTGACTTCGCCGGTACTGGTGCCACATAAAAAGCACCCAGTACACTCTGTAAAGAGGTTAGCATTAGGAAGAATAACCAGCTGTATAAACCATGCCAAAGCATACATTTGAGCTTGACAAAGTCTTCCAACTTGCCAGCTCCTGTCAAACCACCCAACTCATGCTAGTATGATAGCGAACATTAAATGATGATGATTATATATATATATATATATATATATATGAAGCAAGTTGTACGAGACAAATACAACTGTCACACTCAAATGTTATACAGAAGTGGTTGTACGGGAGGTGATGCCGGTGGCACGTTAAAACCACCCAGCACATACTATAAATGTGGATGGTATGGGAAGCGAGCATCGAAAGTCCAGTGTTGGTGGCATGTTAAAAGCACCCGAGCATCGAAAGTCCAGTGCCGGTGACACGTTAAAAGCACCCAGCACACACTGTAAATGTGGTTGGCGGTAGGAAGGGCATCCAGCTGTAGAAACCAAGCCAACCTAGACGGGAGCACAGTGTTAGCCCCCGGCTTGCCAGCTCCAGTCAAACTGTCCAACCCATGCTTGCATGGAAAACGGACATTAAAGGATGAAGATGATGATGATGATATAAATGAAACTTAATAACTTGTTCACAGATGGCTGCAATACCTGACTGGACCAGGAAACCTGTATCTGCCACTGTTTTAAATTTTAAGTCCCCTAAGATATTGCATAACAATAGAAACAAATATCATTCCAAACAACATAAACAATTGCATAATCGAATTTTATAACTAATGATGCAATAAATATGTTTAATTTACAATCCTTAAATTAAAATAAAGAGTGAAAGGAAATGCCATGAAATTTAAGTGGCCCAAGTATCAGCATCTTAGATCAATTCTTATAACTTAAAATACTATACCTGGAACTGTGCTGTTCTTTGTAGATGAATTGAAAGATTGAAACTCCAAATTGACTGCACATTATATACTAAGAGAAGAGTAATCTAGCAACAGATATCAAATTATTTTGCAATAGTCAAGATGAAATCTATTAGGATATACTACAAGACCAGAAAAGTATATAAAACCCACTAAGTTAATAGACACCCAGTAATACAGAATGTGTACAAAAGAAAAGTTTAAAAAGAATGCAGATACTGAACAAATTTGGAGAATTGATTTTTTGATTTGAGATTCTAAGTTAAAACTGCAAAGGTAATTGAGATAGTCAGGGTATGTGATGGTATTATTAAGCTAAGAATAGCCTTGTTTGATGTAACAGTGTCAGTTATCTCTGCATATGCTCTGCACACAGGACTTGTAGATACTCAGAAGGACCACTTCTATGAATCTCTTCTGAGGACTACCTCAACGATAAAAGACGATGACATCCTCATCGTGGCAGGGGACTTTAATAGATGTGTTGGAAGACACCCCAATGGATTTCAGGGTGTGCATGGAGGCTACAGCTTTGGTTCTAGAAATGAGGAGGAGTCAAGGCTGCTGGAGTTTTGTGATGCTCATGGCTTACTGGTCTGCAACACCAACTACAGGAAACCGACCAACTGTCTGATCACTTATCAATCTGGAGGGCACACGAGCCAGATTGGCTACATTCTCACCAGACACAGGGACAGGTGTATGCTCGTAAATGCAAAATCTTTCCCAGGTGAAGAATGTATAACTCAACATAAGCTAGTGGTTAGTGACTTCAGGCTTAGAGCCAGAAGAATCCAGAGATGCAAGCCAATATGGAAAAGGAGGTTATGGAAGCTCAAGGATCCTTCAAATGGTCAGAGAGATGTTCTTAATGAAGCCTTTGATGAGAAGGAAGAAGAGATAGAGATATAGGAACTTCCAGTTGTCCTCTAAGTCATATGAGACAATCTACTGAGGCCGACAGACCAAATCTGTGGTTGGAGCAAAGTCTCTGCTAGACCAAGGGTGACATGGTGGTGGAACAGTGACATTGACAGGGCCATAAAAGAGAAGAGACGGGTCTGGAATGAATAGAAAAGAGGGGTTAGCAAAGAATCATATCAGAAAACTAAAAGGGAAGCTAGATGCCAAGTTTATCTAGCTAGTGCAAAAGCAGAAAAGAAGAGGTTTGCCAATGTCCTACAGCATGAAGATCAAGGACTTGAGGTGTTCCAGATTGCTAGACAGTGTGTCAGAGAGAATTGAGATATTGTGGGAGAGAAGTGTATGCAGATGGATAATATTATGCTTGCACTTAGTGATGCAGACAAGAAAGAGGCATGGAAGAGTTACTATACAAGGCTATTGAATGTCGAGAATGAATGGGATAAAAGGAGTCTCCCTCATGTGAACCCAACAGAGGGTCCAGCTATCCTAGTGGACAGCAGTATGGTAGATAAGGAAATTAAAGATTTGAAAACAGGGAAAGCCTCTGGTTCATCTGGAATTACTGCTGAGATACTCAAAATATCCGGTAAGGTAGGATATATGCTAATCACCTGCATAGTTAATCAGGTTATTGAAGAAGGCGTAATACTCAGTGACTGGTATAGAAGCACTATTGTTAGCTGCTACAAGGGTAAGGGAGATGCCTTAGATGGAAGCAATTATAGAGGCATCAAACTTCTGGACCAGGTGATGAAAATTACAGATAAAGTTATAGCCCAATTAATTAAGAGCAGAATTAGGCTAGACAAAATGCAGTTTGGCTTCACCCTGGAGAAAAGCACAACTGATGCTATTTGCATAATCAGGCAACTGCAAGAGAAGTACTTAACTAAGAATAAACCATTATACTTGGCATTAATTGATCTAGGGAAAGACTTTGATAAAGTACCCTGCTCTGTGATATGGTGGGCTCTGAGGAGGCTAGGGGTAGACAAGTGTTTTGTGAAAGCTGTACAGACCATGTACAAAGACACTGTCAGTAAGGTGAAAGTTAACCACGAGTACAACAAAGAATTTGGTGTACAGGTAGGCATTCATCAAGGCTCAGTCCTCAGTAATTTCCTGTTCATCATTGTCCTCCAGGCCATAACAAAGTAATTCAAGACTGGCAGCCCTTGGGAACTACTATATGCTGATGATCTTGTCATCGTGGGAGACTCTATAGCAGAGCTAGAAAGGAAATTCCAAGTGTGGAAGCAAAACCTGGAATCTAAGGGCCTTAAGGTTAACTTAGCAAAGATTAAGGTCTTAGTAAGCAAGAAAACAGACAGGACCCTACCCCGCTCCAGGCAAGTGCCCTGCCCTATTTGTAGGAAAGGTGTAGGCAGGAATTCCATACGGTGTACCCAGTGTAAGCTATGGACACACAAGAGATGCAGTGAAATAATAGGAAGGTTATCAGAGAAAGTAGTGTTCCTATATAGAAAATTCACAGGAGCCATGAAAACCACAGACAATCAGTAAATAGATTTTCTCAAATGCCCCAAAGGCTCTTTGGAGGTAGTGGATAATTTCTGCTACCTAGGGGACCAAATTAGTAGTGGGGCAGGATGTACGGAGAGTGTAATAGCTGATTAAGAATAGTATGGAGAAAGTTCAGAGAGCTTTTTTTACCTCTGTTGGCAACCAAAGGTTTCTCTCTGAGTGAAAGGAAGATTGTATGATGCATGAATACGAACATGGTAGTGAGACGTGGGCCCTGAATGCAGAGGAAATGCGAAGGTTAGAGAGGAATCAGGCTAGTATGCTCCGCTGGATGTGTAATGTAAGTGTACATGTGCAGCAGAGTGTTAGTGTATTGAGAGAGAAGCTAGACAGTGTGCAAGAGAAAAGACTGTTGGTTTGGTCATGTGATGTGAATGGAGACCGATAGCTCCATAAAGAAGTGCCGTTCACTCAAAGTGTATGAAACTCGTGGAAGAGGGAGACCCAGGAAGGCAAGAGAGGAAGTACTGAAGGATGACCTAAGAATGCTGAACCTTTCAGACGAGATGACATAGGACCGAGATACCTGGTGCCTTGCTGTACTCAAGAAGACCCGCCATCCACAGCAGAAGTGTTAAGGCCACATCTCCCGTGAAGAGGATTGGCCTGCAAGAGTCCTGTGCTGGTGCCACATAATAAGCACTAGTGCTGAGAGTCCTCTGTCTGTGCCACATAAAAAGCACTCATGACGGTGCCACATAAGAAGTACTTGTGCTGAGAGTCCTGTATCGATGGCACGTTAAGGCACCCAGCACACACTATAATGTAGTTGGCGTTAGGAAGGGCATTGAGCCGTAGAAACCAAGCCAAATCAGACTGGAACCTGGTGCAGTTCTCTGGCTTGTCAGCTCCAGTTGAACCGTCCAATCCATGCCAGCTTGGAAAACGGACATTAAAAGATGATGATGATGATTATTATTATTACTATTATGACAGTAAACTGGTAGAATTGTTAGCACACCGGTTAAAATATTTAGCAGCATTTTGTCCATCTTTAGGTTCTGAGGTTGGCTTTGTATTTCCTCCTTTCGGGAGTTGCTAAAATAAGTGCCAGTTGAGCAGTGGTGGTGGTAGAGGGGTTGTCATCAATGTAATTGATTTACCCCCTCCCCGGAAATTGCAGGCCTTGTGCTATAGAATTTGAAACCAATAATATACTGGGTCTGGTTTAACAGAATAACCTCCTCCCTACTTTGTCCCTTTGTTAGAAATGATTGATATTATTTTATTATTGACTACGGGTGGTGAATTGACAGACAAAATTGTGTGTCAGACGAAATTCCTTATGGACAATTTCTTTCTGTCACAACTCGTCCATGATCCAACCAGAAACAACCAAAGTGTCTTGGATCTAGTGCTAAGCAACCATGTTAACGCTATTCACAACATCACAGTAGAAAAAAACACCCCTGTCCGATCATGACATTGTACTCTGTAACCTCAATCTTCAGCATTAAAAAAATTGGCATAAGCCACTAACTCCAGTACACCCATATGATAATATGAATTCACACAAGTCAAACTGGAGTGCTATCAATCAAGACTTATTGCAAGTGGACTAGTCCTTCACCCATTCTTCCTCCAATACCACAACAAACGCATGGCAAGTATTTGAGGACACAGTCACTAACATATGCTCAAAACACACACCCAAACGACTCATAAATAACAATAGATGCAGGATTCCAAAACAGAGAAAAGCGCTCATAAGGAGAATAAAAAGAATAAACAAAAAAAAAATCAATATTCTAAAATACCACCACCAACAGCACCCCAAATCGAGGACGATATTAAACTTGGAATCAAAGAAACAAAAACTGCAGGATAGTTTGAGAACCCTCATAAATGGCCAAAGAGCCGCATAGGAGCCTGGGCTATTAAAAAAAAACATCAATTATAACCCTAAGCTTTTTTTACTTCTTTGCAAAAACACATAGGACAGCAGTTTCCCCTATAGGCCCACTGGTTGACGGAAATGGCAACCTTCACAGTGATGCCAGAGACATGGCTGACATTTTGGAAAGTCAATACTGCTCTGTTATCAGCAACCCTGATGCAGTCGACAGAAGCAATTTTGTTTCTCTGAGTCTCCAGCATGTTCTTTCCGACATAATGTTTGACTCTACTGACATCATAGCAGCAATAAAAGAAATCAAGCCCGATTCAGCAGTGGGTCCCGACAGGATCCCTGTCAGAGTTCCGAAGGAGTGCAGACAGCAACTTGCAGCACCTCTTGCAAATCTCTGGAAGAAATCACTAGATGCCGGTTCCATCCCTCAAAATTATCTCTCCCAGTCAGTCGTTCCTATTTTTAAAAAGAGGAACAAATCGCTCCCAGTAAACTACCAACCAATCTCACTCACTTTTCATATCATCAAAACATACCAACAGATAAAGCAAATCATATTAGACAACTCTTCAAATAGAGAAACACTTTCATGCAAGTATTTGGAATTGGTCTCTGTCTGAAGATTTATCTAATGTGATTTGCTTTGCCTGTCGGTAAGCATTTGCCGACTTTATTGGATAATGAAACATTTGTTATAGAGAATAAGTAATACTAGATACTATCCATTTT
>JAOPUL010003388.1:57125713-57144032 GCA_027564515.1 Octopus rubescens | reverse complement strand
AATACTTACATTAAATATACACTCATTAAAATCCAACAGTCTTCACTTGTCAAATAATCTCCAGCAACTGGCGCGTGGAACTTATGAATATACACAGCAGGTTGGTGGGAGCAGTGGGAGGGAGTTAGAAAATGAAAGAGGAGAAAGCGTGACGGACGGAGATACATCGTGTCTTTTATAGTATATATTATTGGTAGAGAGATGGCAATGTGTATTTCCGGGTTTGATTCCACTGTACAGCACCTTAAGCAGGCGACTTCGGCCATAGCTTTGGGTCAGTCCCAAACCACGTGAATGAAATTGGGTAGATTGAAACTGCCAGATTGACTGTATATATTCACAGGAAACGGACTTATTCAGCGCTCTTTTTAACATCAGCATCTATCTAGTCCTTGGATGCATTTTAGCGGATCTCATTCTGTTTATTTCCTGTATTTTTCTCACATTCATCTAAAATATTACAAAACCTTTCTCTGATCTGACTAAGCTACGAAAAAAAAAACCTTATTTATTTTGATAATACATAATGTAGTGTGGAATAAAGATTTTACTGGCCATATCTTCGACTTTCAAATCGCTAAAATTTTGTTTTGTCGGCGACGTTTCGTTTTGTGATCCAGAAAGCGAAACTATTGAAGTCGGCAAAGATCAGCATAGTATAATGTAAGTCAAATAATGTTCGGCAATGCAATTAAAGCGGGAGAAGGTATTTCTTTGAAACTGAATGCTAAACTGACTGAACGGAATTATGTCGTGTAGGATATTTGTATTAAACAATGAACATTAAAAGTTAATTCATAATTCAGGTGTGTTGTAATGAATCGATGCGTTTGGTGACTCATACCACATGTTCAAAGGAAAAAGCTTTGAGGTGTTGTGTGTATAGGCATTATCAAAGTATTAGACAAAGATTCTTATCTGGGTCTCGTATCTCTTTGCCTCACCTCGTTGAAGTTATGTATTGGTGGGCAGCAATTAACTACAAACGTCATGTAGCAGGTCAATGTCAGTATGAGGCAAAAGTTAATTGGTATAATTTTGTTTTTTTTACTATCGAAATACATTTATTGGAATATAACACGTATGTGTATGATACAAAAATAATACAAATCCTAAACCGAAAACATAAGCGAAGAAAGAAAGAAAAGGGAGAAAAAGAAAACCACCAATTCAACACTAAGTGCCTCAATTGGTTGCACACTACAATGTTCAACGGAACCTACTGAAGCATGTCAACACGCTCGCGGCATTACCACGGGCGATGGCGAGGCTAAGGCATTGGAACAGCCAAGCACATTCACGGGTATCTCCTGACACCTCGGTAAGGCGAACCGCCATAAATATTCAAGAGATATGTGTGCTATGTGATGTATCAAACCAATGCAGATTGGCGAAAACGGTTTACACAATTTGTTAAATATATATATATATATATATATATATGTATATACACACACACACACACTTATTGGAATACAACATGTATATGATTGATACATATATAATACAAATCCAAAACCTAAGAATAAACAAACATGAGCGAAGAAAAAAAGTCTTCGACAGTATTATCCCGTCTAATTCTTATATTTTAGTTTATTACTAGACCACCCGTTACCCGTTGGGTCATGTTCACACATACGCACGAGCGTCTCTAATTACGTAAACACAATATACTGTAAAATGACATTGGTAAGCTAATAAATATATACATACATACGTGTATATATATATATATATATATATATACACACACAAACACATACATCATGTCCTAACACAAGTTATATGGTACATATAACTTAATATTCAGTCACCAAATTCAAGCAAGATACGTAATGCTGTATTCGAATCTTTGAAGTCACCTGTCATAATTTCATTGAACAACAACACTGTGTGTATATATATATATATATATATTCACACACACAACCACTATCTGCGTTTGTATTCACAAGAGAGGGATAGGAAGAGAAAGTGATAATTGCAGTGACAGCGCGCGCGCATACACACACATGTAATTTTGTCCGAAATTTTGATCCAACTTTTTTGAGTAATTTTTCTTCATCTGCTTTTACTAATAAAGAAATCTCTATATATCTTTAAACTTGACACTGCATTTCACGAACTAAGTATGCAAATATATATATATGTAAAAAAAAATAAGATATAATATACATTTTCTGAGAAAGTTCAGTTACAAACAAACATCCTAGAGTTTTAGTAGTATAGAGATTAAGCAAATTCTAACAAAATAAATCGAAAACATTTTACAAAAAAAAAAAAACGGATTTTATAATTATCCTTTTGTTACATCAAATTCATATCACTTATTTCCTTTCAAAGAAAACAATTCTTTCATGTTGAGTTTCCAGGCAAATAATGATCTCTGCGATATAAGTTTTACTTTCTGGTTTCCTAAAGCGAAACATCGGCGTTTTGACTCATTTCTCAACCTTTAGATTGTTTAGACTAAAGTAATAATTAAGGTGAATAAATCTGAAATACCTTGATGAAACACAGGTTTGGCCGATAACCAGCTTGTACTGGGTAGGTTCGATAATGACATACCAATAGTATATTAATGTTTGCAGAATTTGGGCACAAATCCAACGAAAAGTTATGAATGTTGTTGATAGAAATTAAAAACAAAACAAACAAAACAACGAACACATTACGGCAAACATAGAATTTGAAGATAACTCTCGGTTACCCCACCCATGTATGAAACATAAATAGGATTGTCTAGGAAATCCTACCTACCTAACTTCTTCCCAACATCTAGATGAACTCTGCGTTGTCATGCCCCAAAACAAGATGAATATATTTCAGCTAACACAAGAGCACTAACTGCCGAATCAGTGGGGTATGGCAATCAGTCGTTCGTATACTATATTCAGTCGTAGGAGATTGTAAATTTGTATTACAAAACAGGAACCCTTCTGTTGCTACACAGTCTTTGTTAACTTTTGAAATGATGAAAAATTTAATAAAATGACTTTCTCATTATTTAGTTGATATTTGGAACATGTTAAACGTGAAAGTTTGGAAGAATTTAATTTAGATCACTTTAAAGTTTGTATCGTAGATTCAGAGGCGGTCTCAGATGGATTGGTATCAAAACAAGCCACTTTCCGTTTAGACTATTTCACTTGTAAATTAACTTTTTAATATATATGAGTAAAAAGAAATCGGCGGACGTCGGAATCAGGAAGCACCAACAATTGGGACTTCTCCGTTTTGACAGATTTTTTTCAACATTTTTCATCATTTCTCGTAAATTCTTTTTGCTAAAAAGATAGTCCAGAGTATTTCCAAGGACACAGTGTAAAAAAAAATTAAAAAAAAATGAATCTGAAATCCCCGTCAAAACGGAGCAGTTGTTGGTATTTCCTGACCCCGACGTCTGCCGAGACCTGAACGACACATCCTAATTAGAGATGAACTCTGTAAAATATGTCCCGTCTGACCTTAATATAATGTAGCCATTTTACCTTTTAGTTTTTAAATGCTATATATGCATTTGTAGATTGATAGTTTAATAAAATTATATTTTCATATTTGTTACGAATAAAAACCTATTTGTGTTAAAGTGACTATCATCCTTGTAGATCGAACTACTGTGACCCATGTTCCATTAAGAATCAAATATGTCTAGTGGTAAGACTTTTTTAAAAATTTCGATTCTATTACTAATGAAATGCGACGTACTTATTCAAAAATAGATTTTAATGATATAGTTTTTGTCTGCGGTTAAAATAAAATATGGCGATGAATTTACAGTAAACTGTTCACATTTTATTTTCACGTGTACTCATCTGTACTCTTTCTATCCACATTTGTTGCTTTAATGCTGCTTAGGACAGCACCGATGGAGCCGATTTAGGATTAGAGGTATTCTAACCGTGACCATCCTGTCATTTTACCAACACAGTGTACTCGAAATCACATTATCTAACGTCTTTCAGTTCTAAGAAAGGGTGATTAACCTCCATTCTTAGATCAAATGACAATGATGTAGACATTCCTTTGTTGTTGTCCTGTTTAAAATATATTTATTTAATCGGACATTTTGCTGGTTTTTTGTCATCGTGCCGCCATAATTGTATTCAAGAAAAAAAAATGCTGTTATTCTTCTTTATGGACGAAATTATAATTTGGTATTGAAATAGCATGAGGTGAGTTGGGTTATTAGACTATGTGTACAAGTTATTAAAATTCTAATTCCATTGATGCAGTCTACTACTGAATCCTATTTTATACTGCTCTTGTTCGAATTTAATCATAAGGTACTTATGTTAAGCGAAACGACTGACTGGTGAACCTTACTTCGGAATTACAGTGGCTTTTCCTCTCTCGTTCTCCCTCTTGCCATCTGCTTGTTCGCTTAAACATGATGCTGTCATAATACTTTTCTAAACATAACTACCATGTTAGTCACGTTAATTTATTTTAGTATCTATAAAAGACACATTGCTACAAGCAAGAAACCCTCTAAACGCTAGCGATAATTTGACAAGTGTACGAGTGAAAACTATTTTATCTTTAACCTTTTTTTTATACATTCTCGAACTATTTATTCTCTTTATATTTGTCTGTTTGTCTTCCATTTATCTCTGTCATCTCTATTCTTCTACACTTTCTTACTCGTCTATTTGTTTTAACCACTATTTTGATGTTTACTCTCACAATTAATCTAACCGTCTTAAAGCACGGGCACGCGGAGTTGTTGCCCGGGAGCGGGCACGAATCTAATGGCCTAATTGCTAATCTATGGCTTCTCGATAAATAAATACTCTATGCCCTAGAGCATTGCTTTGCCTCAGGGTCTTCAGTGATTCTCATTCTTTTGTGGATCACTGCCCCTTATCACCGAATATTTTCCAAATGTTCCCTAACCGTTTTGAAAGATATAAAAAAATTAAATCAAGCAGTAGCTAATTTTGAGCAGTGGTTTATCCATAGTTTTTGCGCGGAGTTCTGAGATAGCTGTCCTTTAAAGTTTCACACCCCATGGGAAAGAAAAGGGGTAGTTATTACCCTTCATTTTATTTTTTTTTTTTTTTTGCAGTATTTCTGTGTTTAATACAATGTTCTTTTGAATATTGTCTAAATTTTGCAGCTATCATTTTTTTTTAAAATCACTAGATGCCGATTGGAAACTTCTGTATATCGTTTTTGACCTGATTTTCGTTGGGTTCAGAGATGAGGATTTTCCATCTCATTTTACGGACGAAATTTTGTCTGCTTTCAAAATCGAAAATACTTGCGAACGAAAAAGATCCGAGTGAAAGTTTTAAAACCAACACGGCAATTTAGGTTTGCATAATTAACGAATGTGTAAAATTTAAAATCCATTTTTTTCTCTGCACTGTTGCCTTCTCCAAGTTCGTTCCAATTCGCCCGTGGTTCCTAAGAGGTTTTTCAGCCCTGGTTTATACAAACTAAAACTGGCCGCTTACAATGTGTTTTTCCTTTCTTGTTTTTTTCTTTTCGTGTTTTCCTTTTTCGTATTTCCTCTATCATAAGCTATATACGGTATATCTACTTTAAAAAAAAAACCTTCCAGGAGGATAGGAATTAAGACCTTAGCAGGAGCGTGAGACAAAATTATTCGAAGCCCGCAATCTGTATTGATGAATGCTTGCACAGGCATTCTTTCGATATTAGTATCATAATTGTCAAACGAAAATCCTAATATCGAAAGAATGCCTAGGTGGCATATAACACAATTTATAAGGGAGAAAAGTATAGTCAATTTGGTATTTATTTTAATGTCCTTAGGATGACAGGTAAATTCAGCATTCAGATTTCTCTGTCAAATGTAATGCTTATATATTCACATTGATAAAAATTAGTCATGCATTACCTTGTAGCTTTGAAATTTCAATGATGGGATTGTTTATTTTTAGAATAATATTGTAGGGTAAGTGTGAGAGGCCGAATATGGCCAGTTTGAAGATAAAACACATAGACTATTTTTGGCCGGATATGGCCGGTTTAAACGCTAAAGGGTTAGCTTGATTTGAACTGGGAATATTAAAGAAAAATACTAAATATAAGAAAGCGTTCTTCTCTACCTGTTAAATCATCACATTCTATATCAATTTCTTATATTAAATGGCAACAAATTTGAAAGAAATTCATAGCTGATTGAATTAGCTCTAAATCGTGCCTAGTCAGTACCGATCGGAGAGGATATAGTATTTACCTTGGATGGTGGGGGATCATTATTTTTAAAAAAAGGGTCCTGAATTTATCCATTGGTTACCATATTTCTGTTGAAAGACACTGCTTTTGTTCCAATTTAATTTGATAATGAAAAAATTTAGTACAACTTTTATCGTTAAACTGCTGTTTGAAAAATAAGCCTGCTTGAAAAATAAGCCATATTTTGCAAATATGAATAAAGTGGATGTATACAAAAATAAACATTATTTTCCATTTTACTGTTATTTTGTTTCATTTTGAGAAATAAAAAATTATTTATGGTTTATTATTGTTTATATTTTGAATTACATGGGGGCACCAAAATCTTTTAGATGCTTAGGGCCTCTATGGGTCTTAATCTGGCCCTGATGACATTCGTACCCAGACGATCCAGCCAAAGTTGATCTGACTTGACTTGGTGGGATACAGAAGTTTTGCAGGTCAGTCTGTCTGCATACTGACATCACAAGGGCCAGTAGGTGAAATACCAAGTTGGCTGTGGAGGCAGCGGAAGTTGTCTCAAGGTGGCTGCGAATTAGGAGCTGTGAGTTCTAGAAAGGGTAGTGTTAACTGGGCACAAGCTGGGGCTTGATCAACTCTGCTGAGGGTATCTGATATTGAGACTTGAAACACCCAATGACTCCAGGAATAATCACTAGATGATGTATGGGGGGAGGGGTTTGAAGGAAGAAAGACGATTGATTGACCTAATATATGGTTATTTTTTAGTTGTTTCAGTCATTAGACTGGCCATGCTGGGGATGTAAATACACCACCATCGGTTGTCAAGTGGTGATCGCACACACACACGATGGGCTTCTTTCAGTTTCCGTCTACCAAATCCACTCAAGGCTTTGGTTGATCCGGGACTAGCTTAGATACTGGACCCGGAACCATGTGGTTGAGAAGCAAACTTCTTGCCACACCTGCGCCTATGGTTGGTGTGTGTATATATATATATATATATATACGCGCACACGCACACACAAGGTGGTATCAAAGAGTTCCCGGAATAGTTCTGTAGCACACCAACAGATGGCAGCACACTGTTGCGTGCGCAGTGAGAGCTACTAGTGACCTTCATGAGTCAGTGTTCCGAGTGACATCACTGTATTTACTTCGTAATTTATGTTTTTGTGATCACGTATGCTGTAGTCTGTGATTTTGTCATGGACAGGAAAGAACATCACGTCGATGTCTGTCAAGATCTCGGTCAGCATGCTGCTGATGACCCATCCTTCATATCGAGGATCATCACTGGTCTTTGGGTGTGAACCTGAGATGAAGCAGCAGTTGTCACGATGGATGAGGCACGTCGCAGCTCAATCAAGTGCATGGTCTGTTGAGAGTGAAGAATCCAATTCTTCACGACGACAATGCACCCTGTCACCAGGTTCTCCTTACTCATGAGTTTCTCACCAGATTTAGCACCTGCAGACTTCCATCTCTTCCCCAAAATGAAAATGCAGCTCAAAGGTCGCCATTTTAACACCAGTGTCAAGATCCAGGGTGAATCGCAGAAAGTCCTTGACTCGCTCACGGAAAACGACTTCCAGGTCGAATTCCAAAAGTGGCAGGAGCCCGGTGTATTGTTGTGCAAGGTGACTATTTTGAAGGAGATGATGTTAAAACTTATGTAAATAAGTTAATTTTTATTAAATATAACTAATCCGGGAACTTTTGATACCACCTCATATATAGGTATTTAGGTAAATCCCAGCTGTTTTCTCTTGAAGCACATCTGCTTATTCCATTATTACAATTAATAGGTATTCCTTATTACATCATCATCATTTTTAGCATCCGTTTTCCATGCTGGCATGGGTTAGCTGGTTTGACTGGAAACTGGCAAGCTGGGGGAGCTACACCAGACTCCAGTTCATTTTGGCTTGGTTTCTACAGCTGGATGCCTAACACCAACCACTCCAGAGAGTGTACCAGGTGCCTTTAACGTGTTACTGGCATGGGTATTTTTAACGTGTCACCGGCACATACATACATACATACAATCAATCAATCAATTATTTGAAGTCTTGGAAAAGACAGACCAAATTCTAAAATCCTGAAGGTGAAGCTGAAATTTCAGTAGCAGTTACATAAACATTGAAGACCTGGTTTTCATCAGTAAGTGACTAACATATTGTTATTTATAGCATGCATCAATAATGTCTCTCTATATTCTATTGCTACTATAACAGCATCTGCTCCTATGAACTTCTTTGTTGTATACCACTTCCGTCAAGGCTCACTTGACATATTCGTCTTTTCTAGTGTCACATTTACTATGTAGCTCTGTTCTAACCTCTGACTTTGTCCAATATTTCCACTGTAGAGCATTGACCCACTGAAATTCCTTTCTTATTTGTTTTACCCACAGACATTGTTGATTTATATACGTTCAAAGTGAACATACATACTTTATAGATCTCGCCGATCTCAGATGGTTTACAAAGGTCATGGGCACAGCTCCACCTTCAGACGAAGTTGAAAAAAAAACAAAAACAAACCAAAGTTTGTTAGTAATAAATGCATAAAGAGTGCATTGGAATGTCTGGCAGGCTTACAGGAAATCAGAATCTAAGATACACTACATGCACTTGAGTAACAAGAGTACCAGACAGAATTCAGTGGTGTTGGCCATGAATTGTGGACCATACACTGTTCAGATGGCTCACAGAAGTAGGATATCTTCTTACCTGTCTGACATGATGTGTTGGATGCCAAGTGATAAGACATAGTGACTAGTGTTAAAAAATATAAAAGCAAGTTTTAATGAATCTTATCTATCTCCCTCTCACCATACGTTCTTATATACCTCATTCTTTATCTCATCTTCCCTCCCTTTCTTTATTTTTATCCTCCTCTCTCTTTCTTTATATGCTTTCTTCCTTTCCACATATTGATTCATAAGTCTCTCTAGCATTTAAAATACAAAAAAATTTATATATTTAGTTGACATCTTCCTAAAATATATAAAACAATTGTATCAAAAGATTTGTTTCCCCATCTCTCTTGTAAGGTGTTGTCCGTTACCTTTAGTCCTTGCTTGTCCATCACCTCAGTGATATTGCCTCTATCACTGACACAACCAGAAGAGTAGTACCATGGATTTACAGTCCGTGGGCTTTAAACGCACTGAAACAATGTTGAGTTTGGTTTCCATGGCTGATGAGGATTTTCATGTTCATTTGTCCTTTTCTGTTAATCGCATCTATGCTCCATTTATTTATTTTATTTTATTTATATATATACACACACACACAAATATATATATATATCATCATTATTTAGCATCCATTTTCCATGCTGGCATAGGTTAGATGGTTTGACTGGAGTCTGGCAAGCCGGTGAGTTGCACCAGACTCCAGTCCATTTCAGATTCTCTTCCTAACACCAACCACTCCAGAGAGTGTGCTGGGTGCCTTTTAAGGTGTCACCAGCACAAATGTTTTAAATGTCTCTTGCACGTTATATATATATATATCATCATCATCATTTATATGTATATATATATAAATAAGTAGTATGATCAATAAAAAAATAAAAAGTCAAGAAGACACACATGTAGATGGTATTGGATTCATGCTCAGATGGAAAAAAGAAAGTAAGAGTATATTTAATGTTTCGAGCATTGCCTTTCGTCAGAAAGAGGAGGGAGAAATCCGGTGGAAAGGAGACGGTTAGGAAAGAATGTGTAGTTCACATGAGGCAAAGATGGCATATGAAAAATGAACAGTGCCAAATTTTGTTGTTCAAAGGCAGGAGAGTGGTCAAAGGCATGTAACTGTATGTAACTGCGTGTGTGTATCTGTGTTTCTATGAGTATGTGTCAGTGTGTGTGTGTTTTTGTTTATACGTGTTTGCCTAATAATAATAATGAAAATTCTTTCTTTATAACCATGAGGATTGACAAAAAGATCAAGGATGATACATGTGAAATTACGTAAAAGTGTGTAAACATGGGAAATGAGATAAAAAAAAAAAGAATTCTAAAAGAAAATTCCCCCAAAAGGAGACCTTTGAGTGCTACTCGTGGTATCGCCACAAAAAGCATGGTGACCC
This sequence comes from Octopus rubescens, assembly GCA_027564515.1. Taxonomy (NCBI): domain Eukaryota; kingdom Metazoa; phylum Mollusca; class Cephalopoda; order Octopoda; family Octopodidae; genus Octopus; species Octopus rubescens. Next base: position 57,133,763 of record JAOPUL010003388.1, on the reverse strand, counting down.
TGGCCTCTAAGGCAAAATGCCCTCTCTCAGCTGTCCTCTACACATACTCAGGCCAGGTCCGTTTATTCCGACAATATTCACCACTCCTCCATCTTTCAACAAATTTACTAAGGGGCATCACCATAATTTTTCTTTACAAGTGAAATTTTAAAACGTTGATGAGGGCTTGGTCAATTAGAATGGCGTCTGTCTTCAGCTCTTTCCATCTCGTCCACCACACAACCTCTACTTTTTTTTTAATACCAAATATATGAAGCTGCTAATGTATATACACACTCATTAGAAATGTTTTTAAACCAATATATAAACCGTTTTTGTCTTTAGCAATAATCATTTTCGTACTTTTCTGCTTGACTTTCACTTTACTTCGTCTCGGTATGTTTCTTTTTATGTTAATCTAGCAATCTCTTGACATACCACTATATATATATATATATATATATTCTTTCTACGTGTTTATTTTTTTTGGGGGGGGGGACAGCCCGCCAACCGTCTCGTTTGCTCTGTTTTGTTTGTCACTCTTTTTTTCTCTTTCCTTCTCTCTTTTTCTCTTTCCTTCTCTCTTATTTTCTCTTTCCTTTTCTTATTTACTCTTTCCTACACTCTGTCTGTCTCTCTGAAATCAAATCCCTCTTTCAACAGCTGAAGGCCTCTGGCGAGGAGACAGGATTTAATATGATACCACTTGAAAGTTTCATCTACCAACGCAGTTGCAATTTAGAACTGGTTTGCTTGGGGAGAGAGACTTGGAAAATCGAAAATAAAGATAATATTGTATTTACTAAGTTTGTGTGTGTATGTTTGTGTTAGGAGTGAGCTACAGCAACAATGGATTTCTTTATATGTTGAAGGAAGGATTGTCTGATCCTACAGTGGAAGTCGTTCCGCTGACGTCACTTTTGGCAACCTTCTTTAGCAAAATGGTAAATAAACACACAAAGATGGTTTTATTTTATTAACAATTGGTGCTAACTTCTAAACGTTATGGAATACTGTGAAGACACGATATCGCCATTTTAAAGATTAAAATCTCGTTGAGTCCTTGTTTTGTTTTCTTTTTTCCTGGGTTAAATCATTACTGTTTTCATTAATGATAAAACGTGATAATCTTAACGAAACCCTAAGAATTCGATCAGTCTTGTAATGGGAGTTTGTATTGGCAATAATCAGTTCAAAAGAGAGCAAGTATTGACCTCATCCTACAGCTAAAAAACAAAAAATCAAATTCAACTTTAACATATTTTCGAAGACTTAACATTTTTCTGAGCATTCTCCCCTCACTCTCAATGAAGTTTCCTTTTAGTTTGTGATACGTCTCGTACAAAGGAAATGAAAAAGTTTGAGAAAAAATGGGAAGGAAATTTAAATTTGATAGTTCAAATGTATAGTCTGACTCGACTAGACATTAAATATTTCTTAGAAAAAAGAAAAATGTTTTTCTGTTGAAAGGCGTTAGGCAAATCGTTATCTCCACCCCCACCCCCATGAAACATCAACGTACTCTGTTTATATCCTGCCTCTTTTTACCCCATGAAAATTTTAATGTTTAGTCGCTTAATACAATATGTTTGAATAAGCCTGATATATTCATAAGCAACTAGGATAATATATTATTTTAGCCCCATCCTATGGCTGTGTGGTTAAGAGGCAACAGCATTGTGAATTTGGGTTCAGTTCCAATGTGCAACTCCTATTATAGTCCTTGGCCAACCGATGTCTTGTTAGTGAATTTGGTTCATGGAAACCCATTGTGTGTGTGTGTGTCCTTGTTTGTTCCTTGTCACACTGCTTGACAACTGAACTGTTGTGTTAGTTACATCCCCACAACTTAGTGGTTTGGCAAAAAAAAAAACATCAATATAAGTACCAGACTTTTAAAAATATGTACTGAGGTTGATTTGTTCAACTAAACCTTTCAAGGCAGTGCCCCAGCATGGCTGCAGTCCAGTGACTGAAACAAGTAAGAGAATAAAAGAAAACAACAAATGCTTTTTTTTTTAGAATGTCTTACAATTATACTAACTGGTCTATATGTGGACTCAGCATGGCCCAATGGTTAAGAAGTTGGCTTCACAATTACAGTCTTGGGTTTGATCCCACCTCATGGCATCTTGGGCAAATGTTTTTACCATTGCCTTGGATTGATCCAAGCCTTGTGAGTGAAATTGTATAAACTGGAAGCCCATCACTTGGATTATACTTGTAATTCTAAGATACAACCTTGTCATACTCTCTGTCACACTGATTCTACCTGATTATATTAAGGATGCATGTGCCTGTGAAATGCGCAACCACTTACTGTATTTGATAGATGCACTTTTTTTCAAAAGTAAAAATGTCTCAAAAAAATAATCCCAGGTCCAATAATGCGAAGTTGCTTTAAATATTTATTACATGCACTAAATTTTTTTTCCTGAATATACTCTACCGAAATTGGGGTACGTCTGATGTGTCCATGCATCTTTTATACCATCGAATATGGTATATACTAATTCAATAAGCAGGTAATTTAGTTGATTGAACAACTGAATCCTCACCAGCAAAACCGATGGTGATTCATTTATTTTACTGGTCTGTAAACATCTCTTCAGTTATTCTCAACAGGATTTGTCTCCTGCACAGCAAGTTAAAGAAACCTAACCTCATTATTCAATGCCTATGCTGCTCACAGTGATTAGCTGTCATTTCTTTTTTACATAAAAGTGATGAGTCTATGGATAGTTCAGTATATTTACCTGAGATACAATATAATACCACTTACAAGGTGCAAGGTAACTATCATTTAGCCTTACAAACTTGCATCCTTACAGCTCAGATCATCACTGATCTGGAATAAATAACACTGTACACTCAAATAAGAAAAGCACCGGCGCCACGTAAGGAGCACCCATGCCAGTGCCACATAAAAGAAAGCACCCGTGCTGGTGCTATGGGAAAAAGCTCCCAGTATACTCTGTAAAGTGGTTGGCATTAGGAAGGGCATCCAGCCTTAGAAACTATTCCAAAACATGACTGGAGCCTGGTGCAGCCCTCTGGCTTTCCAGCTCTTGTCAGACCATCCAACCTATGCCAGCATGGAAAATACAATGTTAAATATGATAATGATGATACACTTATCATGGATTGATCTGTGATAACATGGGTCAATGATCAAAGATTCTACTTGTAATGTAAAAAAACCTGCCACCGTGATTACCCACAAGGCTCAGATGCCCAGAATGTGCTGACTGTCACTTGTGTTTACATGACATGTGCTGCAAAGCTGTGTATTTTTTATGCAGATTTATGATACCAGTGAACAGAAAGAATATAGAAGCACCAGATCTTAACACTGTAAAGTGTATTCTCTACAGGAAAAGGTAGAGATGATCAAGAAAATATGAGTCAATGGAAGCTTTGCTGCTGTGGGCTGCAAGTTTGATGTCAGTGAATCTACCATTTGTTCCACATATGAATTTACATTATCACTGTGTTTTTTGGAACTAAATTTTTCATAAACGAGGATACAAACACACACACTGTAATGGATCACTGGTGTTCAGAGAAGCTGTCAATAGTGGAGTTTTTCTGCACATGATCAGTCTGCCATTTGCAACCCCTTAGAAAAGCATTTCCTAATCTTTTTAATTCTTGAGGAATCCTTGAAATACAGTCCATGTCTCAAGGACAGTAAGCTTTCATGAGGAAACATCTGTTAGTTGTTTTTCAAAAGATGCACTGCGTAATCCCCGTTAATACCTGAGTTTTGAAAAGCATGTTTATTCATAATTTTGCTATACACAAGTGAACAATAGTCTATATTTTTTTGTTTTAAATTTTTAAGTGTTTTTTTAAAAATTTATTTATTTGTCTTTGTCATGAAATCCAAAACATGATCAAGCATTCTAGAAATAGCAGTCCAATCTCCATATCACACCGTACTGTTTTAAAAAAGGGAACAATACTTTAAATAAGATTGACTCAGATACATTATCTGGAGGAAGAAAACAAGTGGTAATCTTGGTTGAAAGGCAATTAGTCATTGGTTGGTAAAAGCTGACCCAACTACACATCACTTCAGAAGGAAAACAGATTTCTTTTCTATTCTAACATTGAATTTAGTAAATTAGTTCCATGTCAATATGGCAGTGTTTGTTACATCTGTTATGAACATGCAGCAATAGATTCATTTACATAATAATAATAGTCAATCGATTGCAGCCAGAGAGGGAATGCATGTCAATGACCTTATCTTCGTGCTTGTCTACAAGAAAACACCTTCAACTTGTGATTTTAAAGGAAAAATTGACAAAGGCAAGAATTTATATTCTTTTCCCTATTCTCATTTGTGTAATAATTTTCTTCGGCTTTAGAATTTTATTTCTTTATTCTTTTATTCTTTCAGGCGTTAGACTGCGGCCATGCTGGGGCACCGCCTTGAAGAATTTTTAGTCAAACAAGTCAACCCGAGTACTTGTTAGTTAAATTTAACAATTTTTTTTTAAAGCCTGGTACTTATTCTATCGATTTCTTTTGCTGAACCACTAAGTTACGGGGATGTTACTAATCATCACCAGTTATCAAGTGGTGATGGGGGAAAGACACACACACAAGCTTTTTTCAGTTTCCGTCTACCAAATCCACTCACAAGGCTTTGGTCGGCCCAAGGTGCCACGCAGTGGGACTGAACCCGAAACCATGTGGTCGGGAAGCAAGCTTCTTACCACACAGCCACGCCTGCGCCTCTTGTTTATCATATTTGAATTTAATGTTTTAAAACTAGTGCTTACCCTAAATTAATGTATTCATGGCTAATAAACTTTAGTTTTCTTTTTGAGCAAACACAAAAGGTCTGGTTGCTTCACAATTTAAATATTTGCTTTCTATCTTTTTACTTCTCATTGTTTCCTATTGTAGGGCTGATGGATTGGTTGAATTGTGAGAATTTAGGACAAGTACTTTATGCCTTGCAATGGTTCTTCTTTTCATGTTCTATGATCAAATTTCACCATATTCAATTTTGCTTGTCATGTTCTTGATGTTTACAAAACAATCAATCAAGAGCTAGGGGTCAATACAATTGTTTAACCCCTCTGTCTTGTGCCTACATTAGAAACAAACATTTTAAAAAAATTGTATTTAAGTTTATAATAACTATATTTATTAGAGAGAACTAATAGTGTTTGGCAACAAGAGTATGTTAGCTCTAACATTCATTGAAAGATACTGTTTAAGACGTGTCCCTGACATAACAAGGAAAAATTCTTTGAAATTTACTCTATCCCTCTGTTCTGAGTTTAGATTCTACCAAGGTTGATTTTTTTTTTTTTTTTTTTTTTCTCTCCTTACTTCCATAGCTGATAATATAAGTACCAGCCAAGAATTACCTCTTTCCACTAAAAACAAATGTGACATTGTACCTATGTCAGAAATATTTATTTTAAACAGTTTTAACATTTTTCAAAATATTTTTTCTTATTCTAGAAATAACAGGTTTGGCCACAGCTACCTGGATATGAGGCGGGTTTGTATTTATAGTTTGGAGTTATTCACATTTTTTCTTAAAATTCTGCTGGAAGCGAATCGAATTCCCAGTAGTATAACTTTGCACAGATGATATGCATTATCTTATTCATCGTACAAAAGCAATGAAAGTGTTTATGTAGGTAGGTAGATAGATAAATATGTAGGTAAGTAACAAATGTGAAAGGAAAACAAATACATAATTTGTTTGGAGTGAAACCTAGTGAAAGACACTGGGAGTGGTAATGGCTATATATTGCAATTTGTTATAGGGTAGTTTCAATAGGGATGGGATGGAACCTAGAAGCTATTTCTTTCTTTTATCTAAAGTTAGACAGCTTTTTGTTGTTGCTGTGATGTTCATGATTTTATTTTATATTTTTGTTTTTCTGCATCAGCCTGTTGTTATTAATGGAAGTAGAACTGTTATTGCTACATACCATATCATATCCCTTTCTGTACTACCAGTCATTACCCTCTCTCCCCTGAGCCACTTCTTATTGACATCCATCCTTCACATCCATCCTTCACACTTATCATTGACTACTTCCCCACTTTTATTCTCCATTGACTACCTTCACTCCTTAATTATCTCTGACCACCTTTGGCCCTTTTTCTATCCATCACTCCCAGCCTTTACCACACACACATTTTCTACTATTACCCACCCTTCCTGATTTTCCTGTTACTGTGCTCTCTTCTATTCAGCTTCTTGGGTTTAGTGTCACTATCATTTTTATCTCGCTGGCTTTTCTCCTTCCACCCTACTCATACCATATATAATGCAGGGGTTAATGCTGCATCAAATAATAATAATAAGCACAAGGCTATGAATTTGGCTGGAAGGGAACAGTTGATTATATCAATGCCAATATTTGATTAGTGCTTTATTTTATCAATCCTGAGATGTTGATCACAGATGAATTTGAACTCAGAATGTAAAGAACCAGAAAAAAAAAATCTGCAAAGTATTTTATCAAACGCTGTAGTGATTCTGCCAATAATGATTTATTTATGCAAAGAAATTTGTTTCCCAACCACATGGTTCTGGGTTCAGTCCCCCTGCGTGGCACCTTGGGCAAGTGTCTTCTACTATAACCTTGGACTCACCTATGCCTTATGAAGGGAATTAGGATGTGGAAACTAAAAGAAGCCTGTCACATGTGTGTGTCTGTTTTTGTCTCCCACCATCACTTGATAGTTGGTGTTGGTGTGTCCCTGTAATGTAGCAGTTTGGCAAAAGAAACTGATAGAATAAGTACTCAGCTTAACAAAATACTGGGGTTGATTTGTTTGACTAAAATTCTTCAAGACAGCGCCCCAGCATGGCCACAGTCTATTGACTGAAACAAGTAAAAGATATATATGCTGTTTGATATTTGGAGAAATTATTGAAGGTTTTTGTTTTTCCACCCAATGTCAACCATAAACAAGTAGACTTCCATGATCGAAGGCGTTCCAGCCACGGCTATCTAACTTTAATTTCAAACTGTGTTTCGACTATATTATCTAGTATCTATATTACCTAGTATCTCCTTCCATTTAAAAAAAATAACGGTGTGATTTAAAGGAAATTTGGCTGCTATTTGCTGGTATTTCTAACATTGAGCAATCACATAGAGACCCTACCTTGATGAGGTGTGGTAAAATTACAAAGATGTTAGTTGCTAATCACAGAACTAGAATGGTTGTAGCATCAGCAGGAAAGGAGTAGACCTGATTTTAGAAATAAGATATTATAGTCATGAGGGAAAGGATGTTGGTGGTGTTGATGTTTAACACCAGGTCACCCCTGATTAAGCAGACCTATGTTTAAAAACATTCCAGTGATGACCATTCTGTCCTCAAGGGCACAAGCAGAACTATGATTAAAGATATTCTAGATTTCTAGGTATGATCTTTCTATCTGTTTGGGCAGTGCATATCTAGGACTACTTTATTCAATGTATCCTGTACTTCTGTTTTTTAAGATGGCAAGGTGTAATAATAAGGAAGATTTGGTTACTATTTTTAGCTAGTCAATCATATTGAAGTTCCCTTGCTATTTTAGGATAGTTTACCATAGGTAATTTTTTTTAACCCTCCAAAGGCCAGATAATGTTCAATTCAGTTAAAGATAACAGCAACCCAATAAAGAGGCCTCTACAAGGTTGCTCAAATTGACAAAAATAGCAGCTACTATCTTATTCCAGAAAAAACAAAACAACAAAGGGTAGTATGCTTGTGGCTGGAACACCTTTTTGGCCATAGGCCTGCATGATCAAAATGACCAGGGGTTAAACAAAAGCAAAAACAACTTGGGTAATGAGGATTGGGTATATTGTGGCTCAAAAGTATAAGATGCCTGCAATTGCACATTAAAATCACAGACCATGGCTGGGTTGCTAATTTCTTTCTGCCATTGCATTATTTCACCTTTATTACTTTTTTTTATATCCATTGATGGCTCTTTTTTAATTGCAATCACTGACATATATCATCATCATCATCATTTAACGTCTGTTTTTCCATGCAGGCATGGGTTAGACAGTTTGACTGGAAACTGGCA
>JAOPUL010003388.1:57073375-57084392 GCA_027564515.1 Octopus rubescens | reverse complement strand
TATCTATCTATCTATCTATCTATCTATCTATCTATCTATCTATCTATCTATCTATCTATCTATCTATCTATCTGATAGAACACAAACCGCTTCGATGGCGAGTTTTTTCATCTTTCTTCGGAAATACCGATTCAATTTTTTTAAAATTGTTTCAATGTGTTTGTCAACGAACAGTCTCTTATTGGTGGGTGGTAGATTTTGTTTTCGCATCATTCGGGGCGAATAATTGTTATCAAGCATTTTAGAATTTGTAATCTTTCTCCAAAAAACGCTATGACAAGTGAAACGCCAATTTTGGAATTTGCTGAGATTCTAAACAATTCGTTCGAATCTCAAGAAAAGAACGCAGACGTTTTTACGTTTGCTGAACATAAAGAAGAAATGAATTCTAATTTAAAGCAAACACCAACAAATGAAAAAAAAAATAACCATCAACAAAGAGAACAACAACAACACCAAGTACGACGACGACGACGACAACAACAACAACAACAACAACAACAACAAGAGACGGTAGAGAAAAATGAAATCTTTATCGATCTAGATATAAGAAATGCTAAACACTTGTTAAGTGAAAGCAAACAATATATCACAGGTAAAGAAAATGGTGAATTCTATATGCATTCACCAAATGAAATACGAAAACCCACATTTCACCATACAGTGAATGTTCGTACAAAGTATAACACAAATAAAAAAAACGGTATATCTCAGTCAAAACAGGATAGAAATAAAGCTATGCCGGATAATGTTTACATAGAAAGGGGAAAACATTATGGGAGTGTCTTTATTCTTTTCAAAAACGAAACACTCGTACAAAAAAACTCAGTAACTCCAATCACATCTGCAACACACACCTTTTCCACTACTTACATGGGGAAAAGGACACAAAACATAACAATATCCTGCAGACCACCAAATGTAAACGTCTGGTGGATCTTGACTGTTTTTTTAGATGTCAAAAAATACAGAACTGTTTATATAGTAAAAAATCAATGAGGAACACGTGGAATGGTACTTCTTTGGAACTGCTGGTCCAAATGAGCCCAGAGATAGTACAAATAGACAACCACAATTTTATAAAAATCTCAATCAAGGTTGGAGACCACACTGTTATAACTGTTTAAGCTCTGCCCATTTAAAAGCTTCCTGCCCTTGTTAAAGAACTCTTTACAAAATATAAACAAACAAACAAAATTACTTTTGGCAACACCAACACAACCATCACGACCACCACCACCAACAACAACAACAACGACACCACTACCACAACAACAACAACAACATCAACAATAACAACAACAACAACAACACACAAAAACAACAAACTTGAAACCACAATCAAAACCAAAAACACAAATCATTACAACGGTAAACACAGTCCCACACACCCCTACCCCACCTAACACAATCACAATTACACGCACAAACACTCCAGCTCCACAAATTGTACCTCTCCCACACAGCACAAGAGACAACACATCCGACGAGGCAACGTCAACATTCACAAGTGAGGATGAAGGAGAGCATTTTCGTTAAAAAAAAATCAACAAAAAACGACACCACAAAAATCTTTTAAATAACAGACATCACCGTAAACACGCCAACACCAATACAGATACCACCACAAACAAAAAAAACCCTACCAACAAATCAAACTCCAACACCACCCCAAACACAAACACCAACCACAAAAAGAAAACTGACAAACAAACAAGCAACAAAAACTGCACAACAACAATACGCATACCTAAACACAAACAATAAAATTTTGATGGAGGTCATCTTCAAAAACCCTTCGGTGAAAACCGAAGGAAAACCTTTCACAAGTGCCACAGACAAATCACATTTAAAAATGATAAGGGTCTCAACGGACACTTAATAAACATTAAAACAACAATTTATAGAGGACGTTGGGAACCCTTGTCTAAAACCTATAAACAGGGTCCTCCTAAAAAGTTTCTCCACATCACCAAATACCCCCACCGATACCCAAATGGAGATTGGATAACCCAATATCCAAGAAACGAAAAGGTAGATGCATCCTTTCGTCTTTTTCCAACTCTTCCTTACCAACATGCCAAGTATACGAGTAGGAAGTGTGAACGTTCGTAGCCTAGGAATGCCCTGAAAACAAGGACAACTCTTAAATGACCTTAGGTCACACAGTATAGATGTGATAGCAATCAGCGAGTGCAGGATCCGCAACAAAAAGCAATTAACCCATCTTCGACGACTTTGAGATCTACGCATCTCTCTCTCAGCCGGGAGGTGGAGGGGGAGTTGCTGTTTTGTTTCGGAAAAACCTGGACCTCAAAGTACAAAAAATTCACTTGGACCCGGAAGGTAAACTAGTGGTCCTCGGGGTGAACAGTAGTGAAGGTGGAGCCTTCAGGCTGGTAGCCATGTATGCCGCGACCAGGACATCGCGACCAGACTTTTTCAAGCGTTTAGAGTCCTTTCTGGGAACATCTCACTCCTTACTATTAGTAAGGGACTGGAATGGTATCCTGGACACACGTTGGGATTATGTGGGAACATGGCTCAATAAAGGGGAGTGCAACAGCCTCAGAAGTCTAATTGGCCAATTCCAACTGGCCGATAGATATCGACTAGACTTCCCAACTATGCCACAGTGGACGTGGACGAACCACGGTGCGACTTCTAGATTGTATTTAGATAGATTCATTATTAGAGAAAATGATAGGGAAATGTCAAGCTGACCACAAATGTCCATGGTCGCCTATTCAGACCACAAATCAGTAACCTGCATGGTCAACCATGATAGAACACGTAGACAGGGACCCGGATACTGGAAGCTAAACATGTCGTTTCCGACACGTAAAGCCTACAGTAGAAGGATTAGTAACTTAGTTAAACGTCAGATGACAGGAGCCATCATCAATAACAGGTGGTGGCACTCTCTCAAGAAAGCAATTAGAGTAGAATCCATAACGTTTAGTAAAGAATTAGCATTAGAAAAAGACAAGAAGGAAAAAGAATTGGAAGCTAGAGTAGAAGAAGCACTCAAAAATGGCAACACAGCCAGCGTACTAGCATCGAGAACGGCACTAGATCAGTTCTTCGATGCGAAACACGAAGGCTGCGTTGTAAGAAGTAAATCACGTGCTCTAGGAAACGAGGGAGCCAAAGCTGTCAGCTGGGCCCGAGTGGCAAGAAGTCCACGATTCGGTCTTTGAAAGACCAAGATGGATGCGTGCTACTGGACTCATGTGTGCGGCCTTCCAAAAGGCACATTGTGCAACTGTTCGAGCAGGAAGGTGCGTCAAACGAGGCAATAGACTTCGGTCCATATCTTGACGGCCTACCGCGACTCTCGAACAGGGATGCGCTGTTCTGCGAAAGACCGATCTCAGCCGATGAAATACAGGACGCTCTACGCCTCTGCGGGAAACGAAAATCACCCGGTTTAGATGGTCTACCCTATGAATTTTACATAGGCATGCCAGACTTGTTCTCTAACATCCTCGAAACGATCTACTGCAACTGGCAGCAGAACGGGAGAATTCCCAGTTCTGTAGGCAGGGGTGTAGTAACGCTGATCAGGAAAGACGAGAACGAGGTAAACATCATAGGTAAATTCATAGGTAGATTTGGCCAAGATGCTAGCAAAGAGGTTAGCGCTTGTCGTCGGGAAGCTGGTAGGGGAAGCGCAAACGTGCGCAATCCCGAAAAGATCCTTACACGACAACCTCTACCTCATGCGATACATCATAGTGAGGGTAGGATGTAAACCTGGCTTCGGTGGGGCTCTGATCAATTTGTATCAGTCTAAGACTTTTGATAGGGTCGACTATCGATACTTGGAAGCAGTTCTCAAAGCGGCCGGATTCGGACCCATCTTCAGGGGCTGGATTACTGCCGTGCACAGCAACATCTGCTCGAGAGTCAAGGTGAATGTCTACCTATCGGAGCCGTTCCAAATCACGCGTTTCATCCGACAGGGATGCCCTCTCTCGTCCATTCTGTGCGTATTGACTCTAGAGCCACTACTGTGGAAGCTGGAACTATTGAAGGGCATCACGTTGGAACCAGGACTACGAAGAGCGGCATAGGCCTACGCTGACGACGTTACAGTAATGGTGTCGGTAACCTCAGAGATACAGGTGATCGGCAACTTACTGAAAGAATACGAAAGGCTGACGGAATCAAAACTAAACCCGACAAGTCCGTAAGTTTGCAACTCGGAACGATGGACAGAAGGACCGGTGAAATTGCTATGGGTCTGTTTCGGGCCAGACCTCCAGGTGGAGAAAAACTGGAACGAGGTCACGGACAAGGTATTTGCACTCACCCAGAAGTGGGCCGAGTGCAAACTATCCTTGAAAGTTCGAGCAGAGGTGGCAAACACTTTCATAGCGTCCGCCATCTACTGCCGCTTGACCGTCGTGCCTTGTCTCCGTGTTTACATCACCAGAATGGAACGCATGATATTCCAATTCCTTTGGTGAAAAGATCCATCTGCTGTAAGTACCCTTCTAACAGAGGACTGGGAATGCCGTATCTGATGATACGAAAACACACGCTGAGGTTATGGCATCTCCAAGTATTCTTGATCGGCCAGCCGGTATGGGCTCCGTTTGTGAGACAAACTTTTCCACTACTTGTCTCACTGACGGAGCTGCAGTCCTGGGTCAGAAAAAGACAAAAGATAATGGGCGACTGGCTCATTGAATGTGCCCAGGCACTAACAGTCCTCTACCAACCGGACACAGCAATCAGCGGGGACTACACCTCAACATTCTATAGAAGGTTAGTGGAAGACAAGTGTGACGACGTTCTTGGAGGGACTCTAGACGTTGATGAGGAAGAACTAGCCAGGCTCTTCGATAGAACTTTCAGACCGGGGCCTATGGACAACTTCCAAAAATCCCTGGCCTGGCAGTGTTACCGAGGGGCTCTACCAGTTCGTGACAAACTCTACAGACACGGACGCCCGGGCAAAGATCCTGCAAAAAGAATCTGTCCGAGATGCGAGCGGGACACTGAAACTGTCACGCACGCATTCGTACACTGTCCAGGCGTAACCGACCTGTGGAACTACGTAGAGCGATTACTGTCATGGGTAGGACAAATCCAGTTGACTGCCGAGTCCATAGTGAGAATCAAACCACCACTCTTCGTTATATATGAATAAGAGGAAGTTTTTCTCTGTATGGTGACTATGGCAAAAGAGGTAATATGGTGAACGAGGTTGATAGGGCTGAGGACAAACGCCTTTCTCTCCGGAAAACATATTATCGCCTTCTTTAGGTACCACTTCAGAAGGAAAATAAGAGTGGAGAGAGAGGCGTTACAGCCCAACATATTTGCTGAAAGGTGGGTGAATGTGGCAAAAATGGCCCGAGTAATTGGGCCCTTTCTGTATATAAACATGTAGGTAAAGGAAGAGAAGGAAAAGAAGAAAGGAGCACTTGCACTTCATACTCCTGGAGTTGAGGGTTGTTCTTTCTACGGGGTATGCAACAACCCATTTGAAATGCCTCCCCTCCCCCCCTATTGGGGATTTCGATTGTTGAATCCTTTTTATTTTAAAAATTGTTGTTACTTTCATTTACTCGATTGTATGTAAAATCCCTGCCATATGTCCCTGTACTGTCCCATTTTTATGCGCCCTTGTGGCTAATAAAGATATCTATCTATCTAACATATTCTCCATAAAATGAGGAAAATATTAGCCAACAGTTATATCTCTTTGTTATATTATGAGTTACAACACATTCTGAAATAGGTTAGGTTGACTGGAAGCTGATTATTTTCAGATAAAATTAGATATAAAAAAACATTCAATTGTTTTCCAAGATAACACGTGACATATAACTGCAAATTTTATGTGGGGAGTCCAACTTCCTTTGAACATTGTATGTACTGAATGCATATTATAACTTTATATGATCTTAATGAGGGTTTTTGTTTTGTATTTTCTTTTTCATTTCTGCTCCCAGCAACCCAAGTTTTCAGTTACCATTGTAAACATTTCACTCCTGACCCACATGCCCTGAGAAAAGAATGAAAACCTAATTTCATTTCCCTTTTCCTATAAATCTAAACTCTTGTGACCTTTGTAAGAATAGTCAAATGGTAAAAACGATAGATCATTTGTTTGCTCATTTGTTAATTTGTTTTTACTTCTGTTTTTCCAGGCTAGCATGGGTTAGATGAATATATTAATGAGGTATTGTTTTACAGCCAGATACCCTTTCTGTCAATAACCCTTTCTTGTTTTTTCATGTAAGGAGGTCTCTTATTTCACACGTCTTTAAAGGCACAAACCCAACAGATGCTTTGTTAATAGAAATAACTGTTACAACTTATAGCTTGTAATATTCAGAGAAGGTCAAATGTAAGCAAACACATATGCACATGCATACAATGGGTTCTTTCAGTTTCCATCTATCAAATCCCCTCACAAGGCTGATTGGCCTAGGACTACTTTTGAAGACACTTGCCCAGGGTGCTATGTAGTGGGGCTGAAGCCACATGGTTGGAAAGCAAACTTCTTAATCATACAAGCATGCACCTAAATGCAAAAGAGTTTTTATTTTCATCTCTCCATATTCTGAGTCGAAATCCTGCAAGTGTTGATTTTACACTTTGTTCTTTTAGGATTGATTAAAAAAAAAAGTGCCAAACATATATATTGGAGTATATATAACCAGCATCTATTGTAACACTCATTTTGAAATGAGTTACCAATGTGAGAAATAAATTATGAAGATCTTCTTGTGAAAGCATTTTGCTTGGTTGGTAACAGCTCCTGTATCACCTCACAATTAAGTAGTCAGCAGTAAATAGGGAATCCAGCTGTAAAAATACTAAATCTAAAAGTATACACATATCTGAATTTACGTAAACCATTTTACACACACCAGTATGAAAATCATTTAACATATGAGGAAAGGCTCCTTTATATGTTATAGAAAAGTCTCTTCATGGTTGTCTAATCTGGTAGAAATAGCAGCCAAATCTCCTTCATATCACACTTCCTCCATCTTCTCTACCCACTATTCCCGAGAGGGTGGTGGTGGTGGTGGGGGGTAGTCTTCAGGTACCTCTTCAATAA
Source organism: Octopus rubescens (assembly GCA_027564515.1). Classification (NCBI taxonomy): domain Eukaryota; kingdom Metazoa; phylum Mollusca; class Cephalopoda; order Octopoda; family Octopodidae; genus Octopus; species Octopus rubescens. The sequence goes on along the minus strand of JAOPUL010003388.1, from coordinate 57,077,308 downwards.
GGTCTTATCAGAAGCAACCATTATTGCACTTTCTTATTCCCAATCACTAATAGTTGTTCCCTCCTGGACCTGCTTTGGGGTCCTAGGTCATGCATCCTTTGTGCTACAACCCAATGCCTCCCAGAACAAGTTGCAGGCTTCTTACTAGTTGTACCAGCATTGGGTAGAGATTACAATATATATTTTGAACAGACCCCTCTTCTTAAGATCTGAACATGTCCCTTGTTAACTTGCGCAACAGGCAATGCAGTATGGTTGTTCTTTTGAACCCTTTTCATATTGCAACTTATGGTGGTCTTTTTTATGTCAGGCACCAAGCTGGTATTTGTATTGAAGCTGTGAAATATCACTCTATCATCTGAAAAAGAAACAGAAGGATGAGTGTCTGAGGTTGGGAAGAAAAGGATGACTATGGCTAAAATATTTTTGACCATAAATCAGGATTGATCTGGGACTAAAGCAGCAAAAAGACGAGTGAGAAGCTGTTGATTACATCCAGTTTATTACCAGAAATTAAGGTGACTAATTAGTAATCAGAACATTTAATAAAATGCATCATGGTATTTGTTCTTACTTTCTGTGCACTTAGTTCAAAACCTGCTGAGGTCACCTTAGTCTTTCATCCTTTGGGGGAGTTTTAAAAAATGGCAAAACAACTTTGGCTTGAGCAAAAATAAAAACAGAAAATCAGTTTTTAAATGTTAAAGTTAATGAAATCATAGCTTCTTTCTTTGACTTTTCATTCATAGCTTAACCCTTTTACTGTGGAAAGCAATTATATCCACTCAAAATTTCATTACCTTTTAACTGCCGAAAGCAGTTTTCTATACCAATCTCTTTTGTGGAAAAATGTTGAGTTTGAAAATATTTTCTGTTGAGATATGTCAAGTTTATTGAAGTAATGTGATTTGCATTTATTTATTTTTTTTTTTTTTGGTAGATATTTAGCATCATTACTGAAATCATCATCATCGTTTAGCGTCCGTTTTCCATGCTGGCGTGGGTTAGACGGTTTGATTGGAGACTGGCAAGCTGGAGAGCTGCACTAGACTCCAGTCCATTTTGGCTTGATTTCTATGGCTGGATGCCCTTCCTAGCACCAACCACTCCAGAGAGTGTACCAGGTGCCTTTAACATGTAACAGGCACAGATATTTTTAACATGTTACCGGCATGAAAACCATGAAATTTAATTTCGCAGTAAAAGGGTTAATTTTTAAGTTATTCTAGAATGTTTTGTATTTATGCACTTCACACAGCCAGAGTAGTAGAGAAAAAAAAAATTATTTACTCTCCACATGGTTAACGTGCTATGCAATAGAATTGAACCTGAAACTGCAAGGTTGCAAAACAATGTTTAACCACGTAGCTACATGCCTAAAGACAACCCTAAATATTGAATGTATTTAATATGGTGCTTTCTTGTTTCTGCCAACTCTTACACTTAATATTGAAGATGATTATGATGACGATAATGATACATAATTGCTCAGTTAAATTATGCAATTTGTCAAATTAATTTACATTTTTTCTTTTCTCTTCCTGAACATGATGCATTGACAGTTTATTAGACAGCATATGTCATAAAGGAGAGGAAGGGAACAGTTGAAATTACTGTAAATTAATGCTGTGGTAATGAGGCCATTATTGTTAGATATCGAGCAGTTATTATTAGCAATTGCTTAAATTATTTCTAATATTAGAATCATAGAACATATTAAGCAAATGGTTTTAGATCAACTGTCTACTTAATATTTTGTTATGATGGTTACAATATTGCTTGTTTTTTTAATTCTATTTATTTAATTATTATTTATTTATTATTATAATAATTCAGAAACAATTATTTTTGTCTTTTGGGTTAGGATTTTGTCATGTATTTTCATGCATCAGTTTTATATCTGGTGTTTTACAACCAGATATAAAATTTCCATTGTCAGTTTTTTCAGAAACGGAAACAAATGGTCTATTGTTATATTGAAAGACTTTAATCAGCTGAGATTATTATAGCAATTAGGAGACAAAGCTCTCTCTAGGAGCATTTGAAATCTTTTTTTAAAAAAAAGTATGGGAGTTAATTCAAAAAGATCAAGTGAAATTTTTGGACAACATAGAAAATACAGATTGGAGTGGATTTGAGCTTTAAAGTCAATTAGTGAAAGCAGTAGACATGATTTATTTTCATGTTGCTTTGAATTTCAAATTGACTCAATTTACAATGTCTGTCCATATATTTTGACCATTTGATCTTACAGATGTGATTTGCTGTTTGATTTTATTTTAGATTTTAAACACCCTTTGAAAGAGTGTTTGTTTACTAATTGCTTGAATAATTTCTGTTGATTAGTTTTCAATTTACTCTATTACATATGTGAAACTAACTCATTAGCACACCAGACAAAATATTTAGTAGTATCTCGTCTGTCTTTACATTGAGTTCAAATTCCGCTGAAGCTGACTTTGCCTTTTGTCCATTTAGGGTCAATAAAATAAGTACCAGTCGAGCACTGGGGTCGATGTAATCAACTGTTCCCTCCTCCTAAAATTTCAGGCCTTGTCTTATAGTAGAAAGTATTATTTAATCTTTTAAATCTCCCATACATGGGCCAAATATTCTGTTTTATATTCAAACCTCTCACACCTACCCTACAATGTCATTCTAAAAATAAACAATCGCATCATCGAATTCTTGAAACTATGAGATAATGCAAGATAAAGCCATTTCTGCTTAAATAAAATTCTAAATACTGTGAAATTTTTGACAGCACACATTTTTTTTTCTTCTTTTTTTTTCAATATATAAAGTGAAGATTGATATTTTTGTAATTACCAATATGGCTTCAGTATGTAGCAATTCTGACTTGGAAGAGTTTACACTTAAAGACATACAAAATGAAGAAAAAAAAAAGAAAATACTAGTGACTTGTCTTTGGTTGAAACAGATATAGATGTTTCTGAATTCTTGTCCTATGAGAATGAGCATTTTGATAGCAAAAGTAATGGTCTTCAGGACACTATTTAAAATATTACAGACACAGTTAAGCAATACAACACCAATACATATTCCTGATTTTATTGAAAAAACGTTATTGTAAATCATTGGTCTTTAAACACCTGCTGATAATCCTCTTCAGCATGCTTCATTCAAAACAATCTAACTATATAAGCATTACATTTGACAGAGTAATCTAAATGCTAAGTTAAGATCATACTATTGTTTGACAGTTGGATTAATGTCTGTTTTTGTTTTTTCTATGTTAGCATTAGTTTGGACAGAGTTATGTGAGGCAGGATTTTACAGCCAGATGTCCCTTAACTCTTTTCAAATAAGGGATAAGGCTTTGAAAGCTCAGTGACTGGTAACGTTAACAAGGAACATCGATATCACTTCACTCAGGCTGTGAACATTCACACACACACACACACTCGTATGTATGATGGGCTTCCCACAGTTTCCCTCTCAAATGTCCTTAAAAGCATTCGTTGACCTGTTCATTCCTTTTTTATATGTGTATATATACACCCACCCACCCACAAGATTCATTAATCTGTTAATGATACTTGTATTTCATGAAGAAAACTACTGGCCAAGAATTTTTTTTACATACTTACATATGTGTGTATATGTAAAATGTGTTAACATTCCACATAGCTATTATTGAATCCTTGTATATGACTCAGTAAGTGATTATTTGTACGTTTTCAAAAAGTGATCTGTACTTTACAGCTTTCAAATTTTCAGCTGTGTATTTTCAAGTATTAGTGTCAGGTTACAGTTACCATCATCTCAAATCCCTTTCTTTATAACATTTTACTTTGAAACAGATAATTTTACACGCACACACACACACACACATGTTTATTTATTCTAGTAAATTTGTGTATGTATGTTTATATATATATGTTTATATATATATATATAATGTGTGTGTAT
>JAOPUL010003388.1:57043748-57054195 GCA_027564515.1 Octopus rubescens | reverse complement strand
ATTAGAGGGAGGGGTAGACCATGTAAAACATGGACCCAGTTAGTTAGGTATGACCTTAGGAAGTTGAGATTATGACCGGGCCTTGCACAAGATCGAGAGGCCTAGAGAAGAACCATTAGGTACAACCCATGTTAGCATGGAAACGGACGTTAAACGAGGAAGAAGATATCATCTAACGTCCGTTTTCTATGCTGGCATGGGTTGCATGCTTTGACAGGAGGTGGCCAGCTGGAGAGTTGCGCCAGGTTCCAATTATGTTTTGGCATGGTTTCTACTGCTGGATGCCCTTCCTAATGCCAACCACTTTACAGAGTGTACTGGATGCTTCTTACATGGAACTGGCATGGGTGTTTCATACGTGCACTGGCATGGGTGCTTTTTAAGTGGCATGTTATTTCTAGCATGTAGAATGACTATTCAGGGGCTTTCTCATTTTCTTGTATCATTAACATTAAAAAATAATTGTAATCTTTCAAGTTCTTTGCATTTTAGACAGTGGGTTTTTAAAAAAAATATATGTAACCTATGTAATTAAACAAGGCTAATTAAGCTATTTCTCTGTAAATTGAAAAAATGATGAACCTTAATCAAATTTTGAAGCTTATTAAGTTCTCATCAGAAGTGTCTACACCAATTTGACCAATCCCAGAGAATTGAGCTGCTGATCTGTCTATATACTCAACAATTCCAGAAGCTAGAGAACTGGAGCTACTAATTTGCATATCATAACTGTTAACACTTTATTTAATATCAGGGGTTTGTCAACAGGGATCTCAGTCCACACAGTATAATGGTATGATATAATATATGAAACCTAAGTTGTAGATATATAAAAGGGGCTAATTTAGCTATTTCTCCATAGATTGAAAAAAAAAAATGAAGACCCTTATTCACTTTTTGAACCTTATTGGGTTCTCATCAGAGTCATCTACATCTTTTATGATATATGTATTTCTGTTATGTTAGGTTCCTATTTCTGTTACTGTTGAGCTTCTGTAACAATATAGTACATTGAAATTTCAACAAAAAAAAAAATTCCCTATGTCATAAGAGGATAAGTATGACTAAGAAACTAGTAACTGGAGTTATATTTAATTTTAGTCTAACTGCTTTCAGGTAATCCAGTTGCTGTTGAGTCTGAAAATAGTTTTGCACTCTTGTAAGCTATGACACATTATTTCCATGCTTTTCCTTATTCCCCATTTCTACTTTAAACATTTGCTTGGTTAGAACATACATAAAACACATACACACAAAAAAGAAATGGATCAGTAATTTTCTTTTTGTTCTTTTTATTTTCCTGATTTTTTTTGTGTGATTTTTTTTCCTCTTCAACATTTCTTTTTAAAAATTGTAATTTATGTTTGAGATATCGGTTGTCAGAGAAGGGAGCAAGCAAATTTATATTTTATTTATCATGTTATAAACACAAGCATAGCTTTGTGGTTTAGCTGTTAGCTTCACAACTGCATGCTTTCAAGTTCAGTCCCACTGTGTGGCATCTTGGGCAAAGTGTCTTCTACTTTGTGAGTGAAATTAGGCCATTAAAAGTTAATCCCCACCCAGGACACAACACATCTCAGGTGACCAGCTATTACACTCTCAACCTTTTATTTAGTACATTACTGACGTCGACATATGTTACTCTAATGTAGAACTAAAGCTATTTTCATCAGTGACAAGAGATTATTGGTGGCTACAGTCTGTAATATTTCAATATGGTATTGATCAATGCTGTAATGACTACTTGCTGTCATTGCTGTAAGGCAAATTTTTTACTCATATCTTTTATTTGTTTCAGTCATTAGACTGAGGCCATGCTGGGGCACTGCCTTGAAGAGTTTTTAGTCGAATCGACCCCAGTACTTTTATTATTTAAAGCTTGGTACTTATTCTATCGGTCACTTTTGCTGAACTGCTAAGTTACAGGGACATAAACACACCAACGCCGGTTGTCAAGTGGTGGGGGACAAAGACACACGAACTGATCCCGGAACCATGTGGTTGGGAAACAAGCTTCTTATCACTCAGCCACACTTAGATACACACACATACACTTGTAGCTTACCATAGAAAGTTTAATTTCAAATGTAAACTAAACCTTTGTGAAACACAAGTATTCATTGTTCTGATGCTGAACTCCAGTTTTTGTAGCACTTCTTTTACTTCTGGACACTCCATCAGCTTAGGTGCTCAGGGAAGCTAATGATACCAACAACCTAATTGGATTACCAGTCTTGAGTTCAAATCTGCAGATAGCATATTGTTGTATTTGGGCAGCTCACTTAATTTTCTATTGTTCAATCAAGTTTACTGTTGGTAATGCATGCTAGGCTGTCTGGAAACAGGTGCTAGATCTTCTAGAAATGTTACCATTATCAGATTTGTGCCCTATTGAGGAAATTTAACTCTCATTTGCTTAATACTGTGAAACTGTAGACAATCATTAAAAAAAACCCTGATGCTACTAGAGGCAGTTATTTATTTTTTAACCTCTTACAAGTACCCAGTGACATATTGCGTGTTGGGTTTAGTGACAAGGTAGCACATCTGACAACTGGTGAAGGGGTCAATGGTTTGTATCCTGATGCTACATTGTGTTCATGACCAAGTCATTTAATTTTCACTACCGGTTCAACTATAAATAATCTGTATAAGTACAGTTCTCATCTGTAACAAATGTCATCACTGTATAATTGTTTCATTAGCTTGTATTGCTGAATTTATAACTCTCAGTGTATCTTGGCCATGATTGCAGTGTTCATGTCATTACTTATTTTCAACTAATTCTAACACCAATGAAAGAAGTGATGAAGATGACTGTGGAAGGAAGTAGAGGCTGGAGGCGGAATAAGTGAGAGGGGTATAGGGGAAAAAAGAGACCATCATGAGCAACCCCCTCTTCACTTTAGCAGGGAAAACTGCCTTAAAAGAAACATTTGTTCATGTTGACTAATCTCCATTGAACTTTATCTCAAACCATGTATACAAGTAAAATGTGTCTGTGTGGTTAAGATTGCTTTGCAATCACATGGTTTTGGGTTCAGTCCTACTTTGCAGCCTTTTAGGAAAATATCCTCTGTTATAGTCCTAGGCCAACTAAAGCCATGTGAGTGAACTTGGGAGACAGAAACTGAAAAAGCCTGTCGTGTGTGTTTTCATATATACATCATCATTTACCGTCTGTATTCCGTGCTGGTATGGATTGGATGACTTTACAGGCTCCAATAGATCAGAGGGCTGCATCAAGCTCCAATGTCTGTTTTGGCATGGTTTCTATGACTGCTCTTCCTAATGCCAACCACTTTATAAAACACACATATGCACGCGCGCGCGCACACACACACACATATATGATCTCAAAACAGGAGATTGGAAAATTTTGGTGGGTATTATTTATTCACCATTCCACATGTTTCATTTGCTAATAGGAGTTACAAAATTGTACATGTAAGATAAACATGTAAGATATCTCCTATCAGAAATTCTTCAGACAGAAAATCATATGATACAAAATTTACATTTGGAAGAAGTATTTATATATAGTTAGTAATCAGAAGTTGTATAGATAGTTGGGAGAGAGAATAAAGAGCAAATTTAGTAGTGCAGAGAGAGAGAGAGAGAGAGAGAGAGAGAGAGTTAGGGGGTGAAGTAATAAGTCCATATACATATATGCACATACATCAATGTACACACAAACACACACACACACACACACACATAAATTTGGACAAACGCACATACATACACACAACACAAACTCAGATACTCACACACACATACACACATATACATATATGGTCTGATGCTAAACCCTGGGGTACTTCACAAATAATATTTATGCTCATCTGTTATTACATACTGTTGTCTGCATAGCCAGATGAAAATACCAGCTACTCAGACAGTCCCTTGAGGCATCATATGTTTGGGGGTACCATATCTTGTGTTTAGGGTCTTCAAAATAAAAAGGAAAAAGAAAAATAATATATTAAATAAATGCTTTATTCTTCACTACCATCATCATTTAACGTCCAATTTCTATGCTGGCATGGATTGGATGGTTCAAAAGGAACTGGTTAGCCAGAGGACTGCACTAAGCTCTAATGTCTGCTTTGAGATGGTTTCTACAGCTGGAATCTGTTGCTAATGCCAACCACTTTACAGAATGTACTGGGTGCTTTTTATGTGGCACTGACATGACAAGACCCCTTAATTGACAGGGGATTAGTTTTGAGGGCAGTGGTTTTATATCAGGTGATGAGAAGTTAAATTATGATAGAGGAACAAGAACAGGTGTCTTGCTGTAGGGAGACACATGGTTACCTTAGTTGGAAAAGAAAGAGGTTGGTGGTGGAAATGTGTCAGAGTGCACCCTTAAGCTACAGGAAAGTTAATATGAGAGAAGTGGTGTGGGCAGGTAAGTAAGTTCATGAGAGTGCTAGAGGAGAGTGGCAGATGGATAGAAGGAAATGCAGTGAGTGATGTTATCTTTAATATACAGGGTTTTCAGGCTAAATTTGATGACTTTTTATGTCCCCTTTTTTTCAGGAACATCTTGATATGTTGGTGAACAGTTAACGCCAAACTGACATGGAGGCCTGGAAGCCATCTGAATATTGGAAAAGAGTTACCTGTATCATGATAATTCATGCTGGGTATCAAAATGCTGACATCATGACTGCTACTCAATGCTCTGTGAATACTGTAAAGGCTGTAAGATGTGATATGGACAGCTGCAATGCAAGCTACAAAGCTGTGGCCAGTAGGAAGGGCCATAGCAAGCATTCTAACTGCATCTGCACACTGGAATTCATCCCTACATGTTTGAACTGGGACTTAGGCTCACTTCAGCCAGCTATATAAAACTGCTGGAGACTGTGGTCAATCCTTGGCTGTAGAAGGTTGCTGCTGGAAGGCCATATGTGTAGCAGCAGGATTTGGCTCCTTGCCATACCTCTGGAAAGAGTGAGACGTGGTTGTTAGAGAATTTCTATGACTTCACCAGCCCCAATTTCTGGCTTCCTAATTACCCCTATTGTAATCTTATGGATTATTGTGTGTGGAGCATGGTTGAGAAAGACATCAACCACTCTGCCTGCAACACCAAGGCTGAGCTGGTGGCCAAGATTAAGAAAGTGTTTGAAGATCTTCTCAGGGACACAGTGATAAATGCATGTGCCAGGTTTTGGAGCCATCTTGAGGCCATAGTGGAAGTGGAGGGTGGCTACTTTGAGTAAACTGTTATCTCCCAGCAATAATCTAGTTGATATTTTTTGATTTTTTTTTAAAAATACTTTTATTTTTGGACGGGATATTGTGTTTTCTTTTAAAATAATAATAATAATAATGTATACAGTGCTCAGGTGCACTACAACTCATCAGATAAAGTAACCAAAACTGCATGAACAATACATAGAATATGCACAGGAAGTGAACAGTGAATAAGTCGCTACAAACTGTCAAATTTGGCCCAAACACCCTGTATTGCAATGAAACACTTTATTACTACATTTGAAATTTTTACTCCATGAGAAAATTTCCAAAAATTTTTTTAAATCCTTGTAAAGGTGCCAAAATTGAACTTGCTTTGGGTGCCAGTAACCCTGGTACTAGTCTGGTTGCCTGTGTTTTAATGGCTTTCCAACCCCTTCTAATAACATACTTTTTTAATTTATTGAATGATATATTGTGATCAATAATATCTATAAATACTCACACTAAATACATTTAGTTTTGTCTATACAATCAATGATTTCTTTAATTAATTCACTAAGCATCAAAAGAAGTTGATCTGGTCGTTCTAAATCCATATTGACAGTCAGTTGGTAGTTTGTATTTCTCAATGAATTTTTTATATTTTTCAAGGGAAAATTACATAAAATGGTTTATGATTAATTCTGTGTAAATGGTGATGTTATGCAAGGCTGAACAATGATCATTAGGTATCACTCTGTAAGTTTACTTGGAAGTAACAACATTAATACTTGACAAAATGAGTGGTGGAGTGGGGGAATGTCCAAAGGTACCTGTATGTTAGTGTTCACTTAACAATGAAGTGAGCAGTAATATACTGAGGTAACAAGCTAAAAACATTAAGGTGCAGATGTGTGGTAAGAAGTTTGCTTCCAAACCACATGGTTTCAGGTTTAGTCCCACTGCATGGCATTTTGGACAAGTGTTTTCTGCTATAGCCCTAGGCCGACCAAAGTCTTGTGAGTGGATTTGGTAAATGGAAACTGATACCCATTGTGTGTGTGTGTGTGTGTGTGTGTGTGTATCTAAATGTGCCTTTGAATTTGTGTTTCTCACCCACCACTGCTTGACAACCGCTCTTGGTTTGTTTACATCCCCATAACTTAGTGGTTTGGCAAAAAGAAAACAATAGAATAAGTACCAGGCTTTAAGAAAATAAGTACTGTGGTTCATTTATTCAGCTAAATCCTTTAAGGTGCCCCAGCATGGCTGCAGTCCAAAGACTAAAACAAGTAAAAGATAAAAGGTAAAATATGTAATGTAAGGGTGTACTTTTAATTAGTCATCATCATCATCATCATCATCATCATCATCATCATCATCATCCTCATCATCATCATCATCATTATCGTTGTCATCATTAAATGTCCATTTCTCACACTGGCATGGGTTGGATAGGAGCTCACAAGTCAGATGACTGTGCCAAGCTCAACTGTCCATTTTGGCATGGTTTCTACAGTTGGATACCCTTCCTAACACCAACCATTTTACAAAGTGTACTGGGTGCGTTTTACATGACACCAGCACTTGAGAGGTTACCAAGTAACTTACAGGGCAAGATCTCTCAACTTAGGTGGGAGTAGTATGGAGGGAAGAGGTTTTGTGCTGCCAGGTGATGAAGGGTAGTTAGAGTACAAATAGAAGGACAGAAATAGGTGTCTTGCATTAAAGAAGACGCATGGCTACCTCTGTATGAGAGAGGGAGAGATGGAGCGGAGAGAAAAAGATGGAGAAAATGTGAAAGGGGCAGGGGATTGTACAATCAAGTTACAGGGCAGTGTGTATATAAGTGAAATGAAACAAAAGTGTGTCCCTTTTACCTCTTTACAGAGTGAACTGGGTGATTTTTTTTTCAGAGTAGCAGCACCAGAGAGGTTGCCAAGTAAATCACAAGACAAAGAAAATGGTCCCTCAACTAGTAGAGAGGGGGGGGCGACTTCATGCCAGGTGTTGAGAGGTTAAAGTATGATTGAGGGACAAGAACAGGTGCCTTGCAGTGGTGGAAGATACATGGCTACCCTAGCTGGAAAGAGGTATAAAAATGGTGATATCGAGGTGTCAAGGTGTTCTCAAGATCCAAGAAGGTGAGTATGAGAAAGAATACAGACATATGTTTTTTAAGTTTATAAGAATATGGGAGGTGAGTGACAGATGGTTAGAGATGGGGTAGAGGTAAATATAGTGAATGCTAAACAACAAAGGAGATGTGGCTGCTGTTAAATAACATGCACTTAAGAACACACTTAAGGACACTAATAACCTCCATTGTAAGCTCATTGCGGATCTTGGACTACTGAATAGAACTAAACCTTACATGCCTACCCGTCCCCCATTTCACCCTGAAAGACCATAAACCCAACTTCTCCACCAAACCCTCTATTAGACTAATACACCCCACTAAATCAAACTTGGGTCGAATTAGCAAATGCATAATAGACCAAGTCCTTGTTAGAAGTAAGGTTAGGCTTCCACTTTGGAACTGTACCGATGATGTCATCACTTGGTTCCACTCCCTTCCTAATAAACCATGCACCCATTTCCCCCAATTTGACATCTCTAATTACTATGCTTCCATATCACCTATCCTGTTAAATAAGGCCTTAATCTTTGCTAGAAAGTATGCACCTGTTTCCAGAACTGACATCAACATCATCTTAGCTACTAGGAAAACACTAATTTACTTCAATGATAATTACTGGGCCCACAATTCATCTATGGGTTTGCTTGATATAACTATAGACTCATCTGACTCTGCCCAGGTTACTGACTTAGTCGGCCTATACCTTCTTTCCCAGAAAAATCAACACTTCCCCAACCTCTCCAGAGGTCTATATAGGGACAACGCACTCTTCACAGCTACTGGTTATCTAGATCTTCTGTCGAACACATCAGAAAGACCCTCTACAAATTCTTTAAAAATTATAACCTAACCATCTCTTTTGAAAATAGCACTAAAGTTACCAATTTCCTTGACATCACCCTTGACCTAGATAAAAACTTATATTACCCTTTCCATAAGCCTAATCAAACACTACAATACATCAACATCCTATCCAATCACCCTGTGATTACCTTTAATAGCATAGTTACTAGTATCGCTATAAGAATCTTCAACTTATCAGCTAATGAAGACATTTTCAACAATCATGCCCTGTATTACAACCAGGCTCTCCAGATCAGTGGTTTCTGCAAAAAAGATCTCTTATATCCCCAACACTAAACTTAAAGATAAGATTGCATTTCTATTTCCTAGTACTAACCCTCAACCCACTAGACATTCTTCCAGGAAGTGTGAGATCCTATGGTTCACACCACCATACTCCCTCCAAGTAAAATCCCTATCTAAACTTTTCTTTTAAATTCTAAACTCTAATTTCCCCACCACAACGTAAATATCACCCTATTAAAATCTCCTTCTATTAAAATCTCCTACTCCCCAACACCTAATCTGGGATCCATAATTGCTTCCTTGAATAGACATAAACTTCACTGCCTGTCCTTGATCCAATCCCCCACAAAATCCCACCCGAACCCACCTACAAGCAATACTACAACCCTTAGATACCTCACTCGACTCAATAACACCAATCTTAATGTGACTCCTCATAATACTGCCTATATCACCACATATACTTGCAGTCATACACCCTCCCAATCCAACATTGGTATTGATGATACCCCCACTCTTCTTTCCTGGTAATGAACCATATGAACCCAACTTTCCCAACTATCAATCCCAACCCCACCCCAGACAGGAAAACCTGCAACTGCCGGGTATCCCAACTCTGACCACTTGGTAGCACAAACTTTTCTAGTAAATTTTCTCTCTTAACATTACCCCTAAACCACTTCCCCAAAACCATTCACTACCAACTACTACTACCACTGCTATCTATACACTCATACCCCTCTCCCTTTCAGTCCACCCCCCCTCTACTTACTGGCATTCACTGCCACATACCTCACCACCCCCTCTCCGCCACCTATCTACCTTCAATCTTGAAATTCCTCCTTCGCCACCCTACTAGAATAATTTAACTGGACCCTCTCTCTTCCTTAATACCCCCACCCCTCTCACCATCTCAACTTCCAGTATTTCTATTGCCACACCATCCCAAAATCTTAACATCTATTCATAAACCATCTATTCTGAAACCATCCCAAATGCTAACATCTATTCATAAATCCCACATTGACCATCCTCACTTTTACTACTAATCCCCTCAATACCCTGCTCAATCACCCTTCCCCTCCATCAACTTGATTTCACCATCTTACCTCCTTTCCCTTACCTTGCCCCAACACCCTCTACACTCTCATCGAGCCACCAATTTCCTCCTAGCACTACTACTTTCTTGCCTCCCACCACACCCCACTCTACCTATATAATTCCCTGCATCATGATCTGATATGTTTGATTTCAATCTCTTCACCCTGATGAAGCAGGCCAACACTTCTAATGCGCACTTGCAAAGGATCTCCAAGCTCCTAGAAACAGCTGCCGGATTTGTAACACCTTCCCTCTAAGTTTTTGAGTCTATGTAATCTGAGTAAGTTTGTTCTACCAATAAATAAATGTGAATATAGTTATACTTGAATGCTAACTATCTGAAAATTTAGTCTTTGCCTTCCCTTTTGAATGTATAAATGTATATATATATATATATATATATATATTCTGCTTATCAAACCCAAAGAATTTTATTCTGTTTATTTGCATCATTTTCTCCATATCTGCTCATTTGAATTATAGCCACTCTTTACCCCGCTGACTTGGTTCTCGGTAGAGATCTTGGAGTGTAAGTTCAAATCATCTGAGTGCTACTAAGTGTTTTCTATACTGAGATTTTCTCAATCTCATTTGCTGACTCTCTCTATATATGTGTATGTATATGTATATGAGTATTTGTGTGTGTGTGTCTTCTTGTGGTGACATCACATGGTGGTTGTAAGTGAGTGTCACCATCATACAAATGATGTCATTCACTTCCAATCTTCCTCAAAATCATATCTGGCCATGGGTAAAATATTAGCTTACTTTAAAACAGGGGAGGGTTGGCAACAGGAAGGGCATCTGGCCAGAGAAAATCTAATCTACTTCAGCAAATTGTTTGATGATATATATATACACAAACACACACACACACACACACACACACACACACACACACACACACACACACACACACACACA
>JAOPUL010003388.1:57029882-57043648 GCA_027564515.1 Octopus rubescens | reverse complement strand
CAGCTTGCCAGTTTCCAGCCAAAACCGTCTAACCCATGCCTGCATGGAAAAACAGACGTTAAAAGGATGATGATGATATATGATAAAATGAGTTAAATGAATTGCTTATTCGGTTAGTTATTGTTACCTATTATAAGTGCTCTGTGTTACAGGGCTAAATTTATACAATAAATTGAGGTATTTATGTCAATAGACGTGAATACCCTAATTTATCGTTTATCGTACTAATATATATATATATATATTGTGTGTGTTACTGTTTCCTTCTCTTGATATTGTAAACAAATGTCACCATCATATAAATGGTGTCGTTTGTTTGCAATCTTCCTCATAAACATGTCCCACCGTTGTGCTGTATGTGTTTGAAGGACAAGGGGAAATATTACCTTGTTTAGAAATAGGTGAGGTTTGATGATAGGAAGAGCATTCAATCATAGAAAATATACTTCAACAAATTTCATCTGATCCATACAAGCATGGAAAAGTAGATGTTAAAACAGTGATAATGACATTGAACAGCTTCTATCAGCTCTGCTGGAATTAGATCATCTGAATTTTGGGGTCCATTATACTATTGTGGAACTCCTGGTGTATTCAGAGTAGCAGTCATAGCATTTTTACTACTACTGCTGCTGCCACCACCATCACCCTGTTTTACTGAAGACTTTGAAGGTGTCAAACAAGGTGTGAGTACTTCTATCACAGCCAAGGCACAATAAACACTTATAATTCAGTCATTTCAAGCTAATGAAACAAATTACTCAGTGGCTCCACTTCTTACAGGTGAAAGATGTAGCTATACACATAATTTATAGCTGAACTGATAGTGAAAATCAAATGGCTTGACCATGGATAATCCAGCATGTGTATGGAAACCACTGATCAGTGGACATAGATGTTACAACAGCTATTCTAAAATGAAAAGATTGTAACAACTATTCCAAAAGCAAAGTATTCTATAGTTTGTCTTCATTTCATGATATATCTGACTTCTTGGAGGTCTTGTTAGTGTTGGGTAATATCTGCACTCTGTTCAAATTCTGCCACGGTCAATTTTGCTTTTCATTTTTTTCGAGGGTAGGTAGAGGGTGATGTTGATAAAATAGTATCAATTTAGAGGTGTTGATTGATGTAATTGTTGGAGAATTGAATGGATTGCCTTGTGGTATATGTTCCAGCTCTTTGCATTATATATAAATAACCCATGCTTGCATGGAAAAACAGACATTAAATGATGATGATGATGATGATGATGAAAGCACAAAAAGAAAACACAGGTTAATTTAATGCTTAAAAGAAGGGAAAGAGCCTTAACATTTCAGACGCTAGTTCAACAGAAAAAAGGTGATTGGAGAGAAAAAAGGAAAGAGTTAGGGTCCTGGTAGGAATGCGGTTCTCTGTAGTTCAATTAGGGAGGACATGCTGGCATGGGTTGGATGGTTTGATAGGAACTGACAAGCCAGACGAGTGCACCATTCTTCAATGTCAGCTTTGACATGGTTTCTTAGGTTGGATGCTCTTCCGAATGCCAATCACTTTGTAGTGTGTATTGGGTAACTTACAAGAAACAAGAAGGAAAAAGCCCCTCAGCTGAGTAGGAATGTATTTGTGAGGAGGTGTCTATGATTGAAGTTCAAGCACATGTCTTGATTTAGAGGAGATATGTAGCTACTCTGCATTATATAAGGAGTGGGAGTCACTGGAAAGAAGATAAAGTTGGTGGTAACGTGGTGCCAGAGTGAACTCTCAAGGTTCAAGAAAGTGAATATAAGAAAGAATACAAACAGTGGAGGGGGGGAGAAGGTGGATAATTTCATAAGAGTTTGAGAGGAGTTGAATTTATTGTTTAAAAGAAAAAAAGTTGAAATAGGATCATCATTTAGCATCCGTTTTCCATGCTGGCATGGGCTAGATGGTTTGATTGAAACTGGTAAGCCAGAGAACTGAACCAGGCTTCAGTCTGTTTGGCTTGGTTTCTACAGCTGGATGCCCTTCCTAACACCAACCACTCCAGTGTATTAGGTGCCTTTTATGCGCCACCGGCGTGGGTGCCTTTTATGCGTCACCGGCGTGGGTGCCTTTTACGTGTCACCAGCACTGGCCACAGCTACAATTTCACTTTAGCTTGATGTGTCTTCTCAAGCAGAGCAAATCACCAAAAGTCTTGGTCACTTGTCATCGCCTCTGTGAGGTTCAACATTTGAAGATCATATTTCACCACCTCATCCCACGTCTTCCTGGGTCTACCTCTTCCACTAGTTCCCTCCACAGTTAGAGATTGACATTTCTTTACACAGCTGTTCTCATCCATACGCATCACATGGCCATACCAACACAGTCTTCTCTCTTGCTACATCTGATGCCTTTAACACCCAATTTTTCTCTTAAGACATTCACACTCTATTGTACATGCACACTGACATTGCACATTCAGTGGAGCATACTAGCTTCATTTCTTTCAAGCCTTTGCATGACCTCTGCAGTCAGCCCATGTTTTACTGCCATGTAGAATGGCTGTACATACGCAGGCATAATACAATTTGCCTTTCACTCTGAGGGAGAGGCCCTTCCTTACCAATAAAGGTAGCAGCTCTCTGAACTTCGCCCAGCCCATTCTTATTCTAGCAACTACACTCTCAGAGCATCCTCCTCCACTGCTGACTTGGTCGCCTAGATAACGGAAGCTATTTACTACAACTAAATATTCCCCTGAGCATTTGACTGTCTATTCTTTGTACATTCATTGTGTTTATTGTGCCAAGAATCTGCCACACACAAACACTCCTTTCTCTGTTAACCTTCCTCTGATACTGCTGCACTTCTTGTGTGTCCATAGTTTGCACTGGTAACACCTTATGGAGTTTCTGCAGACACCTTTTCTACATATCGAGCAGGGCCCTCTCCCTGAAGGGATTTGTGATTTGTCTGTTTTCCTACTTACTAAGACTTTGGTTTTTGCTAAATGAACTCTAAGGCCCTTTAATTTCAGACCTTGCTTCCACATCTGAAATGTTTTCTCTAGTTCTGGTAGTGATTCAGCTATAAGAACAAGGTCATCAGCATAGAGGAGCTTCCAAGGGCAGCCCGTCTTAAATTCCTCTGTTTCAGCCTGGAGGACTATGTTGAACAAGAGGGGGCTGAGAACCGATCCCTGGTGAATTCCTACCTGTACACTATATTCATTGCCAATCCTCACCTTACTAACAGCATCCCTGTACATAGCTTGTACGGCTCTCACCAACCACTCATCTATCCCTAGCTTTCGCATTGACCACCAGCTAGGGGAGTGGGGGACTCTGTCAAAGGCTTTCTCCATGTCAATAAAAGCCGGGTACACGGGTTTATTTTTGACCCAGTACTTTTGCAGCCACCTTACCAGGAATATAGTGTCAGTAGTGCTTCTCCCTGGCACAAAACCAAACTGCATCTTATCTAGACTAACTCTCTTCCTAATTAGTTGAGCTATGACCCTCTCTGTAACTTTCATTACCTGGTCCAACAATTTGATACCTCTGAAATTTATATATATATTACTGTGGAGAACTGACAAAATAAATTTCTCATCAGACTGTTTTCTGTTTCATAAAAACACTACATTTCAAATCGTTTGATTTAATTTCATTATCAAGGATTTTATTTTCCATGTCTAGTTATGTGCTCAGGCCAGGATTGAACATAGAAACCTTTATTTAATGGCATGGTGGCCTAGTAAAGAAGAGCATTGTAACCATTGTCAGTGCATTCATTCTAGTATCTGTGATTTTGCTGGTCCCAAACTTTATCAGCTCTTGGCTTTCCCTTGAAAATTATTAGTGGTGTAGAGAGGGGAGGCTTGAATGAATGGATAGCTGATAGAATCCCTTTATTAAAAATTCTTGTCTGACCTGCATCTTGTTGAGAAACTTTCCTGAAACAGAAACCCATAGACAGCCATGAAGGGGTCTCTAGGTAACATGCCATGATAATGCATTGATTTTGTTTCAGAATATTTCTTTTAGCTGGACTCATGAATTGTTTTCAACACAACAGCTGGGAGCTAAGTAGTAGATGTTGAATCATACAAATACACACACACACACATGGTGAGCTGGATTATTTCACATGAGATAATAAATGGTGGCAGATGTAGATACCAGGTTTATTACATTGTATATACAGATGGCAGTTTGATTGCTATAAACATTTGTTCAGTTTGAGGTAATTGCTTATACCGCAAAACTAGAATATCAATAAAATACAACAGAATTAGATGGTGTGTGTGCACACACACACATAATTTTAATTGGATTTATTAACTGTTGAAGGGAAGGAAATTAAAAGAAAATGAAATTTATATATTTTTGTCAGTGAATTACTGTTGAGAACTGACAAAATAAATTACTCTTCAGACTAACTTTTTGTTTTATAAAAATACATTTCAAATGGTTTGATAGATATTCATTATTAAAGACTGTATTTGCCATGTCTAGTTATGTGCTCAGACTAGGATTGAACTCAGAAACCTCTATTTAATGATGTGCTGGTCTACAAAAGAAGAACATTGTAACCACAGCTGGTGAGTCCAGTCCAACCCTGAGTACAAAGTCATAAGCATATCAGATATGGTAATTGACAGTTAACAGAGATGCACTCTGGGACTATAGCCTTGTAAATAGTGTTGGGACCCTGTAAGAAATAAAAAGCTCATGAATTCAATCCCAGCCAAAGTTACATGTACATTATCATCATGATCATTTAACATCTGTTTTCCATGCTGGCATGGATTGGGTGACTTGAGAGGAGCTGGCAAGGCCAGGAGTCACACCAGGGTCCATTGCCTGTTTTGACTTGTTTTTACAGCTGGATGTCCTCCCTAACGCCAACCACTTTACAGAGTGTACTGAGTGATTTTTAGGTGGCACCATCACCAATGCTTTTTATGTGACACTATACTTTTAGGATATCAATTCTGTTGTGATGGACAGGCCTTCAACATAGGCATGGTAAATACGATAATTGACAACAAACTGTGATAGTAGTGTTTTCCAAAACAGAAAAATATTTGAGAGGTGTTATTAGCAAACTAGTGGAGTGACTTGTTCAGACAACCATTGGAGTTGTTTAGGTTAATGGAGATATTAAGTCCAACATTCATGCTCCTATCTATTTTATTGTCTCTGCTGCATAACTAATGTGATCAGTGAGAATGTTACATTTGTATAGCAATAGTCACATTTAATATAACACAAAAGTTGTTCCATTCACTTTTTTAAAAATATTTAACATTGCATAGATTATCAAACATCAAAGTCTTTTGCCATGCATTTATGACCTGATCACTGATTCTCTATTTCAACCATAAATCGTAAATCTATGTGGAAAGACTTTGATATATGATAATCAATATGCTGTGTCATAAATGAAACAAAATGCTTATAATTATGTATGCATGTTTTTAAATAGACAATTTTACACTGATACATTGCAATTGTTTTAGCTCCAATACATTTCAGATCAAATGGTATGTTAAGCTGATTAAGCAGATGAAACAAAGGAATTATATAACCATTTTGATAAAACTGATAGCAATTTTAGTAAGGTGTGTGTGTGTGTGTGTGTGTAATATATATATATATATATATAATGTTTGTGTTTTAAAATATATCTTCCATATACCACAATTACTTGACAGCTTTTGAAGACTATTCTTCCACATGATCATGTACTTATCAACATTACAAAGCTGGCACTTAGTATAAGATCTCTTGTTTAGTTATTTCAATATCATTGTCCTTTGTACTGTATTCATGAATGTAATGTATGCATGCACATAATGTATACAATGTTGTATTGTGTTATGTCATGTCTGGTATACACTATTTTAAAAAAAAAAAAACATCTGAGTTTTTGCTAAGTACATTCCATGGCCTTCCAGCACCTGCCTCCACTCCACACTCATGGGCCTGCAAAGATGGTTACAGCTGAGACACCTTTAATCATTAGTCAACCATGTTTAACTAAGTGCTAAGTAAAAACAAGATTTAATAATATTGTGCATGATTACATCATCACAATCAAGTTCAGCAAATAAGATTCTTTTATTCTTCTTTTCCTTTTTTCAGTCATTGGACTGGGACCATGCTGGGGCACCACCTTGAAGGGTTTAGCCAAACAAATTGATAATTGATATGGTTGATGTTTGTCTTGACTAACTGATGGAATAACATCAGCTGGGAAGGATGGCATTCCAGAGAAATGACATTCTGGGGAAGAAGGATTAAGCATAGTAGTTAATTCAGGGTCAACAAACAGGTGAGTGGGTGGGTGTTCAATAATGGTGATGAGAGGAAGGAGGGAGTTGGGTGGTCATGAATGGAAATGACACAAGATCAGATACCTAGATAAGGAGATGGATTGGCAGGTGTAGGGGCAACTGGACTAAATTCTTTAAAGTATTTAGTTCCATTCTATGTTCTGTGTTTAAATCCCCTCTAAGGCTGTCTTTGTCTGTAATCTCTTTAGAATTGATTAAATTAAATACCTGACAAACAATCCAACAGACTTTATCCATCCACTTTGAGGCCATGTAGCAATGTAAACAAATCAATATTGTTTATTCAAACTGAATAAAAGACGGGATGGTCACAGCTGAAATGTTTTGGTTATTAATCTACTTAGAGGTGAATTGGAACTAAGCTATAACATAGATGTTGTTTATGTAGATGTCAAGCACCATAGATCAAGTGGTCATTTCACAGTGAACCAATTTCACTGAAGAATTTTGATTCTTATTTGAAGTAATATAACTTCACTATTTGTTAATACTCCTTGAGAAGACATTAACTTTACAATTTGCCATTTTTCTTTCCTTTAAAATACAGACCATTTTTGTTTTCATCAATAGAAAAATACAAGAAACATTGTTCTTAGAGATTTGGGTTAACAAAATATCAAGTATATATTGCTTTCAGTGGAAAGATTCAGCAAAATTTGATGTTTTATACGGATTTTAATATCATCATTTTAATGTCCACTTTCCCTGCTTGCATGAGTCAGAGTTTATTGAGGCAGATTTTCTATGGCTCAATACCCTTTCTGTCACCAAGCCTTACCTGTTTCCAAGGATGGTAATAGTTCCTCATGGCCAGACATGATTTTACAGAATATTGGAAATGCCATTTATTTATAACAATCATGTTATGTCAAGACAAGCGTGCACACACGTACGTTGGGTTTCTTTTAGTTTTCATCTACCAAATCCACTCACAGGGCTTTGGTTATTCTGGGGCTATAGTGGAAGACACATGCCCAAGGTGCCACACAGTGGAACTGAACCTTAAATCATGTAGTTGTGAAATAAACAACTTAACCATACACCTATGTAACTGATTTCCATTCTTCCTTATATATCACACAATTTTAATTTCCTAATGTTTTAAGCTCTTCAAACTTGTGTTACTCCAGTTTCACCAGTTCACTCCTCATGAGTGGATATTAGGAATACTACTGTAAGTCATTGACCTGGTCAGAGAACTGCACTGAAACATTTTATTACTTTATAATAGACTATACTATTAAGAAATAAGTTGAAAGTGAATAAAACAAGTTTTATGTGTTTCTAATTATCTCAACTGATTCTTCCATTATATAATTTTTTGTTTGTTTTGTTTTTAAGATAACTTTATTAGTTTTCTTAGGTTAAAAGAGAATGTAATGAAAGTGATTGTAATTTTTATTATAAACTTATGGCAAATTTTATTTCCAAAAGAAAAACTAACATTTAATTCCTCCATATATTATACTTTTTTTTTTCTTTACAGTATTACTTCTTTACATTTTGTCAAGATCAAAATTGTTAGAATATGGAATAAACTAAATACATTGAGTGTTAGCAGTCAGAACATATATTCTTTAAAAATTCCATACTTCCTGAAATTCACCAGCACTACTCCTGATATGCCTATGCATACTTTCCCCTGTATGGCTCTTTTACTGTTCACTTTTCTGTCTTTTTGTGCTTTATCCTGTGTACTATGCAATGAACTTTTGGCTATCATTGCTGGCTTTCGTTACTTGATTTATTGCTGCTTTCTGTTTCCTCTTTTACCCTTTTCCAATGAGTTAGAGTATACCTAAGCTCATTATCATTAAATTTATGAAGATGGTGAGTTGACAGAATCATTAGTATTCCAGACAAAATGTTTAGCAGCATTTTGTCCATCTTTACATTCTGAGTTCAAATTCTACTGAGGTCAACTTTGCCTTTCATCCTTTCAGGGTCCTTTCATCCTTTCGGGGTCGATGAAATAAGTATCAGTCAAATATTAGAGTTGATGTAATCGACTAGCCCCCACCCCCAAATTTCAGGCCTTGTGCATATAACAAAGGTTTATTATTAGATTTGTTATTAAGGCGGCGAGCTGGCAGAATCGTTACCTAACCGGGGAAAAATGCTTAGTGGCAATTTTCCCAACTTTACGTTCTGAGTTCAAATGCCGCCGGGGTCGACTTTGCCTTTCATCCTTCCGGGGTCGATAAAGTGAGTACCAGTTACGGACTTGGGTTGATTAAATCGACTACTCCTCTCCCCCAAAATTTCGGGCCTTCGTGCCCAGTATCGAAAGGATTATTAGATTTGTCATTCTTCATAACAATACATCTTTGCTCAATGAATTATTTTAGATTTTTTTTTTTCCTAAATCGAAACTAAACAGAAAACAAAACTATAATTGGAAATTCTTTTGTGAATCTTTCCTACAAACTTGAGTCGGGTTCCTCTTATGAAAGGATACACATTTTGGTAAGAGAGCTATCTATCAGCATCAGCAGTTATTTTTTTCATATATGTTGCTGGATATACCTGCTTCAGGGAAGAGAGAAATACCCACAGGCATTGTTGAACAGAAACAACAGATATGCTAGTTTATTAACATGACATACCTTTGGTTATCATCATCATCATCATCATCACTTTAACATTCACCTTTCTACATTGACATATTTGGAATAGTCCTACAAGGCATATATCTCACTGTGCATCTTATTTCTGTATCATGTTATCTATCAGGCCTAAACATAATTTCTATAACTCTTTAGGAAATGTACTTTTCTGTTAATACTACCATTTTATATATTTTAATAATGCTACTCCTTATTCTTGCTGCTCTGAATTCAAAATAGAATTCCATTCCAAACTTTTCTTTTGTAAACACCTGCAAACATTGTTTTATTTTATAATACTTGACAGAATGAATATGAGATAACCAAAAGGCAATGCTTGATGTAGACAAAAATCTCATACAAGCATGAATTTTTCTAATCTCACCAATCATTCATCACTGAAAGAGTTATCTTGGGTGGTCTGTTGTTATAATCAGTTTGGTAATAGATAAAGCAATAGATTAACCCTTCAGATATTACCCTACCTGAAACTCTCTTGGTTCTATGATACAAATACCATGTGTTAAGTGATTTAAATTAAAACTTTCCATCAAAATGTTAATTTACATTCCAAACACCAGTTTAATGGTGAGTTACTTTAATAAAGAATAAATTCTTCATTTTTAAAAAATAAGTTTATAGAAATAACGGCAGTATATTTCAGTGTAAATATGGTAGCAAAAGGGTTAAACATAAAAAATAGAGCACTGCAATAGCCTAAACATTGAAATATATACAATATAAAGGTGAAATAACAATGGATAATGTGCTGGACTGCCATCCCTTGTGTTGTATGTTCAAATCTACAGACCTCTGACTGCATACTGAAAAGGGTCACCTGATTGGTTGTCTTAAAGTTTCTCACAGACATACTCCAGCCTCTTACCCCTGGCTCTCTGCCTCAATGAATTCCGTCTGATCCATGCAAGTATGGAAAAGTGGATGTTAAAATGAAAACAATAAGGATATTAAGAGGAGAGAATTGGCCAAAATTGTATTTGGTAAACTACCTTGCAGTTACATAGCTATTATTCAATATTATTATTGTAATTTCTGTTTCTTAAAAATATTTTAATTATCTCTCTTAATGAAAGTTCAGATACAGAATGTTTTATTATCCAGTTTGTAATCTATAATTGTAGAGTCCTGTTCTTGTTAGTGTTAATAAAATATAACCAATCATTTTCTGGGAGTCAATTCAATCATTTCTACACATGCCCTACAAATTTGTGGTCCTGTGCCAAAGTTAGAAATTACTGTTGCTTATTTAATTTACAAAACAGATTTAGAGTAAAAATTACATTAGCATAAGCATGTTTTTGTTTGTTGTTTTCTCTCCCAACTGAATCTCTTGCTCAGGCTGTAAGGGAAAAAACATGGCAAACAATTATCTTGTCTGTATCTTGAATTAGTGTTTTAACAAGAGGGCCATATTAGCCTAAAGTTTGGTTGCAAATGGCATGAAAAGATAGGCAGACTATTCTTTTTTGTCCTTCAACTTGTAGACAAAAGCTGTACTGAGGTGGCCAACTGTTTAACCCATTCAACACCTACCCACCTGAAACTGCCCCTAGTAAAGTATTGAAATTTAAATCCAGATCTTGGACTGATAAAAGGAAAAAGATTATATATGATGGTCTCTGAACTGAGTTGTGACAGGAGTTCCCTCCTCTTTGCAATACACGAGTGCATTGGACGCACTGATTAACCAGCTGGAAAGGGCACTTTCCTGGGGTTAAAATAGCAATATTTTCATTTTGCCATGTTAAGTTGGCTTTGTAGATTAATATTCTGTATTCATACTGCTTTTATCTGTAATAGATAATTTTTGGCAAACTCTTTGCCAATTGCTATATGCTGATTATATATGACTTCATCTAAAAAGGTGTCCTTTGTTAAAAGTTCATTAACTCTTTCAGAATTTCACAATTCTTAATTATTTTGAAAATTAAAACACACGCTCAGAATGTGTTCTTATTAAAAATATGGTCACAAAAGGTTTAATGGTGAGGAAAGATAACTTTCTCCCTTAGTACTTTGACTTTGAATGCTAGTAATATTGTCGCATTAAGGAATAGTTCATAGCCACCCTAAAATTGTATAAAATTTATTTGGAGAATGACAAAATTGGTTTCATCCAATCAAAGTTGATAAAATAGGTTGATTTAAACAACTATAGTCTTACTAAAGTGCATTGCATTGTGCCTAAGTTATAAATAATAATACTAATAATGGTTACAAATTTTGCTACAAGGCCAGCAGTTTCAGGGAAGTGGGTAAATCAATTATATTAATCCCAGTGTGAAACTGGTACTTGTTTTATCAACCCCAAAAGCTGAAAGGATAAGTTGACCTCGGTGGACTTTGAACTTGGAATATAAAGACAAACAAAATGCCGCCAAGCATTTTGTCCAATGGGTTAATAATTCTGCCAGCTCGCCACCCTAATAGTAATAATTGATTATTATTATTGTTATTATTAAAAAGGTAGCAAACTGGCAGAATCATTAGTGCATTGGACAAAATGCTTAGCTACATTTCTTTCAGCTCTTTTTGTTCTGTGTTCAAATACCACTGAGGTCACCTTTACCGTTCATCCTTACGGGGGTCAGTAAAATAAAGTACCTATCAAGTATTGGAGTCAATGAAATAGACTAACCCCTCTCCTAAAATTACTGACCTTGTGCCAAAATTTGAAACCATTATCATAATTATTATCAGCTGGCAGAATTGTTAGCGCATTGGAGAAAATGCTTAGCTGCATTTCTTTTGGCTCTTTACTTTCTGATCCCAATTTTCATCAAGGTCAATTTTACCTTTCATTCTTTCTAGGGTTGATAAAATAAAGAACCAGTTAAGTATTGGAGTTAATGTAATTAACTTGTCACCTCCCCTCAAAATTGCTGGCCATGTGCCAAAATTAGAAAGAATTATTACGCAGCATTTTTGCTGCTTTAATACTTCTATTGCATAGTGAACACATAAATATTTAAAATGACATCCACAATGGAGATGATAGATGTTCTTCTAATTAAAATTTTATCAGTGTGCTCATTTAAACCATTAATCAATTTGATCTCAGAAAATTCTTTCTTCCATATTGTGTTCTGGCAACATCTTTTTTTTTTTTTTTTTTTTTTTTTGGTATTGTATTGTATTAAATTTAAATACCTTTTATGAGGGTGGGTATCTCTTGGGTCAGATAAATGTCAAGTATTGATGAATTTATTGTGGAAAAGTATGGCAAGGAAAGAATGTTCACACAACCACATACTTCAGAATGGAATGACCATTAATTACTCTCAGGAGTGGAATTTTTTTTCTTTGTTTTACATTCCATAGCAACGTGAGTAGAATGGCCTTCATAAATTTAGACAAATAAACACTGTTGGAATCCGTTTCGTTTCTAATGTTAAACATCCAATGATGAAGTATGAGTTGAACCTGTGACTAGTCAGATGAAGTGGAGTGAACAGCATATGGTTATCTTGCGGAGGTGCACCATAGAATGTCTGTTGAAAGTTTGAAGTTATAAGCATGTGGTCAGTCATTATTCCAGCACTTTAATCAACAATATACATTTTTTTAAATACTTATTTCAGTCATTGGACTGCAGCCATGCTGGGTCACTGCCTTATAGGGTTAGTTGAACAAATTGACACAGTACTTAAGTCTGGTACTTATTCTGTTTGTTTTATTTTTTTTAACCAAATTACAAAATTACAGGGACACAAACAAACCAACACTAGTTGTCAAGCAGTGATGAAACAACACACACATGCACACACACACACACACACACACACACATATATAAAATAGGTTTCCACACAGTTTCCATCAATCAAATTCATTTACAAAGCATTGGTCAGTTCAGAGCTTTCCTAGAAGTCATTTGCCCAAGGTGCTACTCAATGAGAATGAATCTAAAACCTCTGCTCTGTATTGGGAAACAAGCTTCTTAACCACAGAGCCATATCTACAAATTAACTCAATGGGCTGTTAAGCAACTGGCAAATGAGCTGAGAAAGCTTGGGGTTGTGAGATCTTGTTAGTCCTTTCTTGCCAAGAACTTTTCAAGCTCTCTAGTGTTGGTGCCATGAGAAAATGCATCCAATATAAATTGTAAAGTTGTTGGCAATAAAAAGGGGATATAGCTGTAGAAACCAAGCCACATGAGATACGTGTGTGTGTGTGTATATATATATATATATATATATATATTAATCGAAGTGTACAGTATTATATATCCATTACAGCCGATTTTACCAATCGGTTTTGCACTAGGGGTTCAACGGAGTGTCAGGTAACAGTCCGAGTGTGTAACCCTACAAGCACCAGTCTGTGGTAGCCGCAGCTCCCAATAAGAAATGGCTCTGACTGTAATGACCCTTGCCAGCATGAAAGTGGAAAATGATAATGATGACTGACAGGTGCACACGGGTGCGCACACAAATCACTTTTATTGTTTCCTCCTCATCAATATCATCATCATTTTGATATCTATTTTTCCCCTATTTAAATTAAGTCTAGGATGCAGCATATCAATGCTCATCTTTCCTCCATTAGCTTTACCATTCCCTTACCAAGGACATCTTCCATTGTCAACACACAACACTTTATCACCAACACTCATCCTCCATTATATCCATATAAAACAGTTATCTCCCCTGCATACACTGGCTTATCGATGTTCGTGCAACCCCACTATTCATAAATCTATTATTATTATTATTGAGAGGCGGCGAGCTGGCAGAATTGTTACCGCGCCGGAGAAATGCTTAGCGGCAATTTTCCCGACTTTACGTTCTGAGTTCAAATGCCGCCGGGGTCGACTTTGCCTTTCAT
>JAOPUL010003388.1:57008335-57019788 GCA_027564515.1 Octopus rubescens | reverse complement strand
CTCTCTCTCTCTCTCTCTCTCTCTCTCTCTCTCTCTCTCTCTCTCTCTCTCTCTCTCTCTCTCTCTCTCACTCACTCCCCCCTCTCTCTGGTTCCAGAACAACATAGACTATTATTAAGTGTGTATTATTTTAAGTTTAGGAAAGAAATAAGACTCATTGCCTATGAGAAAGATTTTCGCTTCTTTTTGAGCTTTGAGATATTCCAAGATTTTTTATAGTTAATGGCAATGTGTTCCATTTGTATGTTCTACGTTTCTTTTCTACATTTCTTTTCTACAATGTTCTACATTTATTTTCTCTTGACTATTACAATTACAGGCTGTAGCTGAAATATGATCCACTTGAGTTTCAAGAGGTAATACCAGCTCAAAACATCTCAAATTCAATGAAAATTCAAAATTTCTTTCACTAAACCTACAAAAAAAGCCCAAATGCATTGCTAGATGTCATAAAAATGACAATAGAAATAAAGATAATATGGGGAATATACAGTCAATTCTTCATAAGGGTAAATGTGCCTGGTATGGTGAAATATGATTTCAATTCTCAACAGCTGATATTAGTGTTCAACATAACAAGCCCATTTTTGTGTAATTTTCTGCTGCTTCTAACAAATTTCCTTTACAGGAGTTTTAGGGGTTTTTTTTTGTTTGTTTTTTTGTTGTTGTTCTACTGTAGGACTTCCTTTTTGTGAAATGAGTGCATATCTATTTAAGGTTTTAGCCACAGTAACAGGAGATAACAAAAAAAAAAAATTAAATCATTTAGTTTCAGCATAAAATCAGATATATAGTTTATAAAAGTTTGCTAAATTAAGAAAAGCTCTTTTGAAAAATATAGGAATTAAAAATGCAAATTTCAACAAATGTCCAATAATATGGAACTGAAATAATAAACTATTTCCTAATAATCTCTTGATTCTATATTCAGGTCGAAAATAATGACTAAGGTCATGCATATATAAAGATTATCTAGAAATTTATGTCAATTGTAAGTAGCAAGGTTTTGAAGGGTTTAAAAGCAAAATAGAAAATTGTACTTTAATCTAAGTAACCTCTGTGATTCATTATACTTTTGCTGTTGTGTAATAGGGCTCAACATTTCTGTATAAATCAATGTTTTTTAGAGTCAGTTATCTCTATGTTTCTGTGGCTACCACATTTTGAGCATATCTATTATTTAAAACATTTTCCAGGTACCTGAAAAAATAAAAATTTGCATGGAAGATGTTTTGGAATAATATGGATGAGAGAGAGTGTTACTTCGGTTTTGGAAGCCTTATTCATAACATTATGAATTAGCATTATTAAGAAAGATGAAGACTCTTTTTTATTTCCAGCTATTTTTCATGAATATTTTAAAGCATTTCATTGAATTCCTGATGCTACTTTTGCACAGTTAATTCATTTTCTCAGATTCAGGAAATTGTAGTCGAGAATACTTTCTGCAGTCTAACATACAGTTACCACAAGTCTTTTGGAAAATGTTTGGTTTGTGGATATTTCCTTACAATCAAACCATTCTATAGATAGCTTTCTGTTGTCATAATCAATTCATCTTTTATCATTTCCATTCCTAAGAAACAATATACAAGAGAACATTTTGTTGATCTTAATCAGTTTATGTGGAACCCACTTGTCCATCTTTTTATTCTTCCCACTCATATTAAGTAACTTGTAATATTTGATTTGTTTGAGTCCATTTTTTTTTTCTGTTAATCCACATGCACAACTGGTTTTTTTTTACTTAGTTTCACCAAGAATCCTTTCTCAAACTTCTTGCTTCTTGGTCTTGAAGACAAACTGCATGGTCAGTAACCAATTTCAGGCTTAGTGTCTGTTGATTTTCCTTGTGATTTCAGCAGTTTTTCTCTAAATTTGAACTCATAAAGAAATATAATATCATAGGAAAATGCTTTATCCTGTGATAGGAAATTGATAGGGCTTCAAAAGTATCAATTATCTTATAATCCTCTAATACAGTGCATCAGGGAGGTGAGATATGCATCTTTTAATTGCCCTAAGTTTCAAAAATATTAATAATTTTTATTTTGTGTGCAAATCATTTAGTAATATTAGTGATGACAATTTTGTTTAACATTTTATATGCAAGTAATCTTTTAATGGTGATCAACCTGTCAGCATCAATTTTTTTTTTTGTTGTGTAATAAATTTTGTTGAATTATAGCAAAGGGACACTGAAAAGGTGTTAGTAAGAGAAAGGGAGCAATAGTTCAGAAAGTTCGAGAGTAACTGCTTTAATGTAGTTTTAAAAAATGTTTGAAAAGCACTTTTCAATGTATGCCTTATCTTTCTACCCCCTCACACTTCCCACCTTCTCACTACTGCCTTCAGACAGCACCCCACTTTATTCATTAAATCTCTGACCCCTGTCCCCTTGTTGATTTCTATGGCTGACAGATTCCAAAATAGCTGGTCTACCACTCTACCCTGCCAGAACTGTAGTTGTACTAGGTATGCTTGGACAATTGGAGAGGATTACAGTTTTAATATGCCCTTTTTTGGACAATGAATATTCTTCCATCGTTTGATAATGATATTTTCTAAAATGTGTGTACGTGTGTGTGTGTGTGTGTGTGTGTGTGTGTGAATCATTTTAAGCCCGTTATCTACATTGGCATGGGTAAGACTGTTTGACAGGATTCAATGGTTGGAGGACCAAGTTTTGCTCCGCTGTCTCATTTTTGGCATGGTTCTAACATCAGCCTCTTCACTGTACAGAGGGCACATTTTTATGGCACCAGCACTATAAAGGTTGCCTAGCAATTCTTATTGGAGTTACACAGGTTTATTGTTAAGAAAAAGTAAAGACCAGTATTAGAGAATGGGATAATAGGAGGGAATATGAAAAGTAGTATTAGGGGATTAGTGAGAGTTAGAGAGTGATAGCACTGTAGGAAGTAGGTGTAGTGCTACCCCTATACATGGGTGGGTAAAATGCTGCATGAAGGAAAGATAAGACGATGATGACCAGCCAGGGTATATCCTCACAATTTTGGATAAGTTCTTTGCTCCTCAAATAGATGTTGATGATGAATTATATATGATAGATGGTAGTGTCCTTCATCCTTGCACTAACTCTTATTCTTACACCATCTCTTATACGATGGTTAATATCTTTTTGTAGTAAGAATGTATCCTATTACAATATTACAATTCTAATTTATTCCCTAACGCATTTATTTTCAAATATTTTTATGTATACATATTATACTGTGAATGTTTAGTTTGTCAACAAATTGTTAGCAACATGCATAAAAGTGGCTGTGCTGTGTTTTTTATATATATATATTACAACACCTTCTCCCTTTACAACATGAAAATCAAAATGAATTTTGTTATTTGAATTCAAATTATGACCAGAGTTTCAGAAACATTACTTCCGTAACACAAGGGATTCCTGTTCTTTCCTCTCAATTATGTGTGCCAAAGCAGTGAGTAGAAGAAATGATGGAGAGATGAGAAGGTACAGAGTAGGCACCATGGATAGAAGAACAGATGATGAGGGTATAGAATGGGCAATAGATGGAGGGGGGTGCATGCACAAATAATAGGCAAAGGTTGAGTGAGTGTAATAAACTTATGTGAGAGGTCAGGTCTTCTGGAGCACCACATATTGCCAGTCAACACAGGAGGATCCACTTCATTAGAAAGAGAACACCCAACCTAAACTGCTGGAATGAGCTCGATAGCTGGAAATACATCTACAGCTTCCAGAAACTCAGATGGTGGATGGGTGTGAACACAAGAATGCTTAGGGTGGCTCTGAACATTAATTAGTATACACTGAGGAAAGAAGAACTCAGTGCTGTACAGGAGCCTCTCAAAAGTATGCTCAAAAGTAACACAGAGGAGACTGAGGTTAGCCGGACATGCTCACTGACATTCAGAGTTGACACTGCACTCAGGGCTCCTTGGGAGCCCCTACATGGACACACTAGAAGAGGGAGACAGAGGTTGACATACATTGATGCCTCACCCTATGACCATGACCTCCAGTAGTTTGCAATGATAGCGAGTGTATTTGTAGGTAAGTTTAGATTGAGAAAACTTAAATAAACGCATAATTGTGTTTGTGTGTATTTGTACATATTTGTATATGTACATGTACATACATACGTGTATAGGGGGTAGAAAGGAGGACATGTGTGTATGTGTAGATATATTGAGTGTATATATAGTTTTGTGTGTGTGTGTGTGTTATGTATGTGTTGACATATTGAGTATATATTTGTATGAATAGGAGTAGATACAGATAGATTCCTTTAGATGAAGAAAAGCAAGCAGCCTCATGTATCTGTCAGGGTGGCTGACAACACACTGTGTCAGATATCTCCCTCTTTAGATGACTTTATAGCCAATTTCCCTTAAATTTTCTTCCCCTCCTTTTATAGCCCCCCCCCCCAGACCATCCCTTTGTTTTTTAATCACCCTAACACCAACAACTTCCTCCTTCTCCCATCCTAATTGATAAAATAGCCCACACTATGTCAGAGAGTTTGAAGCCAGCATAGTCATTTTGTAAAATGTCCAGTTTTGTGAGAAAATCAATTTTCATTTCGTTTCTTTTTTCACCTGATGAAGCCGGCCTTTTGACATGATGTAACTTGTGGGTAATCAATAAAATGCTCGTCTGAAACAGCTGTAGTGAACCTAAAAACCATCTGTGTTATTTTATTTTAATAATTTAATATTGTATTATCTTCACCAAACTCAATTCCTTTCTTTGTGTTAGTATCGAGGCTGCAGTCAACCAAGGAATACCTACAATACATGTAACCCCGTGTATTTTGACAACATTTCTGATTCCCTTCCAGAATTTGCGGCTTATGCATAGCTGAAGGATGTATCAATATTTACTAACGTAAATAGGAAGTTGCTAGTCTGCACCGCCCATACACCAGTACGTATTATCTGACAGCACCCAGGGATATAACGGTTAAATGCCACGATTCGTATGAATCCTCTATATTTCTTTAAATTTATCTATATATATATATATATATATATATATTTGCTCTAAATCTAATTATTTTCATTTTTATTGATCACTTTGATGAATTGCTTTAAATAATAAAAACCATATTTTCAGAATTAAGATATTTATCCATGTAATTAGTGTAACAGCTCATTTCTATAAGTTGATTTTAAACTTTTTGTTACCATATGTGTTTAAATACACTGCCTTTGTTTCAGTTATTTTTGAAAAATAATGAAGAATTTAATGAAATAACTACATCATTAATAAGCTGATATTTGGAACACAAATTAACATGAAATTTTGATGAACACTTTAAAATGGGAAGTTTTTATCATAGAACTAGGGGTTCTGTCAAAAGAGGGTTGATATCAAAAGAGCTAAATTTTGTTTTTAATTTTGATTATGGAGATTCAATCACTTTGGCAGCTAAGCTTTTTTTGCATAGCAAATTGAGCATAGTAGTGTTTTTGATATTTCAGCTATTTCCCTACATCACCAGTTTCTATGCCACAATGTATATAAATGGCAACACACATATACAAACCTCTTTGAAGTTCTGATGATGAAGGTACCACATGACCATAAACCTCTATGAACATCTTACTCACACACACACACACCTACAACATAAATAGATTTGAAATCTAAAGGCAGTCATGTTTGGCAGTATATGATGTGAATTGATTCACAAGGCACCACATTAAGTTTTGTAGTGCCAGTGCCATCTTCACCAGACCAGTGTCTATATACATAAAAATAAACAATATTGACAACTGTTTTGCTCGTTTTTGTTATGTTAATTAAAACTTTTCTTCTACGAGATTTAAAACCATAATTTCTTCAGAAAAACAACTCGTGCCTGTTGTGTTCTTGTTTCCATATTCCTATTTCCTTCCTGCTTCATCCAAACTATAGCATCTGGTTTGATTTTGGCTTTGGAATTTTGACGACCTTGTTTATTTTAGTAACTACGATATGATGGAAATAGTATGATGAGTTTTCAGTGTTTTATTTTTTGCTGAAAGTTAGAAAACTAGGTGAGTTTAAAGGATCACTTAGAAAATAGTGTGCAGTAATCTTTCCATTTCATGAAAAAGTGTATCTAGGGACTTTCTCTACTTCCTTGTCTGTCTGACTTGTGCACACACATACACACACTCTCTTTCTCTCACACACACACACACTCGTGTGATCTCTCCCTTGCTTATGTGATCTCTCTCCCTTGCTTATGTGCTCTCTCTCCCTTATGTGCTCTCTCTCCCTTGCTTGTGCGCTCTCTCTCATGCTCTCTCTCACACACTCGTTCTCTCTCTTACACACACACACACACACACACACACACACTCACACTCACTAACTTTCAAAAAGTAGAAAGTGGATGTAATAAAATAAAAATCAACGGAGATTTTAATCTTGCCCTACAATCTGAATGAGTGTCATAGAGGAGTGGTTAGGCACCTGACAAATGAAGTCTGCATTACAGGTTCAATTTCAGGTAGGAAGATTTCATTCTGCTTATTTTTAAATTCTTTCCATATATAGTTAATAATTAGTAGACATGGGCTCCACCTGCCTGGCTGACCCTTAATTCACTACTTAAAGACAATAATCTTCTGTGATATTCCATCAACAAATAAGAGTATTTATAGGATAATGAGGTTCCTCTGAAGGATCTGAGTGCATAGCTTGGAAATCAGGGTATCTCTCCAGGTTGAGCTGTAACTTCCCTACATTGAGAGGTCATAGCCCTGGTACTACAGATATATGGTTAGAATGTTGCAGAAAAGAATCGCAAGATGGATTCTTCAAGCCAAGCAAGCTGGCAGGAGACTTAGGGGTAGACCGAGAATAAGATGGTTGGATAATATCCATTGTTGGTCACACTCAGGAATCCAACAGGAAAATGTAATGATAGGTGCTTCTGGTAGGACCTTATGGAGGAGAGGCCCAAGGACCCCACCCATCCCCACCAACAACAACAACCCTTCCAGGAATAGTGGGCACCGAAGATGGATGGATATAGGAAAATTTCATATTTTGTTCTTAAAATTATAAATTATCTAACTCTGCCTTTCATCCGTTTGGGTCAATAAAATAAGTATCAGTTGAACACTGGGGTCAATGTAATCTACTTTCTCCCTCTCCCGAAATTGCTGGCCTTGTGCCAACATTTGAAACCAATATTAGAAATGATTTCATTCTGCTCCATCTCCAAGACTGAATCATTTGTTCTGTGGACCACCCAACTGATCTGCAACACTTGCCTATATCACATCATCTTCAACCCCTGCAGTCATTTGGTGTCTGCCAGCCTTGGGGGTCAGGGTTCACATCCATAAAACACTATTGGCCAGGTCAATGTTTTTAGAAGTTTCAGCTTGATGCATTTGCTGAGGGCATAGTCTCTCCTTATTGTATTTTGGGACCTCGGGGCTGATATTCCCACACCACATCTTGCTCTGATTTCCTGGTTGTACTCCACAGTTTGGTTAACAATGGAGTCTGAGTAGTTGAACTTGTCAATCTGGGATAGCTTGATCCCTTAGCATTGTATTATAAACGACTTCAGTTCCTTGGTGGCTGCTATGATTTTGGTTTTTTTGGTGCTGATTTCTTGTTAACACTCACTAGAAACTTGACTTTTTTAATCAGTTTCTGGAGTCCAGTTGGTGAGGTAGTAGCAATCAGCATGATGTCAGCAGTATAACAAAGGTTATTTAGCTGCCTGTTGCTGATACATGCATTGATATGAATTGATGATTGTATTGATCCATTAACCTCCATAGATCTTAATTACCTTAGATACACTAAATATAGTTTTCTGTAGGTGCTTGATCCTAATATAAAAGTAATGTGAATATTTGAAAAAGAGATAAGGGTTAATGATAGGAAGAACATCTGGATGAAAAACCATGACTCAATATATTTATCTAACCAATGCTAGCATGGAAAATATATGAACAAGGAATGAATAGATATGTCTTTGAATTGACACTGCTTGAGCACCAGTGACATTTATGATCTACAGCTTAACATGCAGAAACTGTTGATTAATGAATCTTACATGGAAACAGGAAGGGAATCCAGCCATAAAATACTGTCTCAAAAAGTCTCTACCAACCCATGCCAGCATAGATGATGTGTATATAATGATGATGATGCTGCTGATGATGATAATGAATCTATCCCCACCCCTTCCCTTTAACTCCAGTCACCATTGCCACTATATAACAAATGTAATATTGAGTGATGCTAGTCTTTATTTGTGGCATGTTGATAGAATGGTTGTTTTTGTTTTGTTTGTTTTCTGTCTGCTTCCTACCAAACTAGCAAAGCAATGTAAACAATCATGCCGCCATTCAATAGAAACAAACCTAATTCAAAAACTGGTAAACGTCTCTTTCTTCAGAAAAGTAACATGGAATCTGGCATTGATTGCATTGTGAACTAGAGAGTGGTTGTGGTGATGGTGGATAGAGATTAGAATGTGTGTGTGTGTGTGTGTGTATGTATGTTGCTGTAACTGTACATCAATGTCATATATAAATAGTAACAAACAAAACTGTGCAGCAACTAGTTACATTCTTTCAATGTCATTCTCACCAATATTTCTATGATTTAGAACTGTTTTTATATAAAGTTGCCTACCTGTCTCTCCCATTCCCCCAGCTCTTACTCTCCATGCACTCCTCTTGCAAACATCCATCCACCCATAGTCCTAATTCCTCTCTGTCCCCACTCACTCCTACTCACTTTGTACCTTGAGGGGCCACCTAGACACTCATCACCAATATTATATCACTTTGAATCTCCAACTGATCATTCTCACTCTCTCTTAAATGTGAGAAGCCATGTTGCTCCTCCACAACAAGAACCTGCTCTGCCTCCCCACCTCATACTTTAACCCCTCATTTCCTAGCATAACGTTGACCTCACTAATGCCAGTGACATGAAAAAAAAAAAAACAACCAGTACACACTGTAAAATAGATGGCATTAGGAAAGGCATCCAGCTGTAGAAACCATGCCAAAGCAGACACTGGAGTATGCATGTAGTCCTTGGATCCATCAGATGCTGTCGGACCATTCAATCTATGCCAGCATGGAACATGGATGTTAAATGATGATGATAATGTGCAATAATGGCTGTGTGCAACCATGTGATTTTGAGCTCAATCAGTGAACCTGAATGATTGCAGGATTGTACACAGTATGCTATACAAGCTTGTTTGACTATTATATTATCAGAGCCATGAAACTTATAGTAGCTCACATTTAAATCTTGTGTTTGTCCAGCGTGATATAAATAACAGTTAACAGAGTACTGTTTTTAATAGCAGAATACTACTTATATATCATAGGCACAGGCATGGCTATGGGGTTAAGAAGTTTGCTTTTCAACTACATGGTTTTTCAGGTTCGGTCCTGTTGTGTGGCACCTTGGGCATGTGTCTTCTTATACAGCCCTGGGTCAACCAAAGCCTTGAGTGAATTTGTTAGCTGGAAACTGAAAGAAGCCCATCATACCATCATGTAGGTGTGTGTGTGTGTGTATATGAGTATGTATGTGCGAGTGCATGTATGTTTTGTGTTTTCTTGTCTTGACATCACATGATAGTTGTAAATGAGTCTCACTGTCATACACGTAGTGTCTTTCATTTCCAATATTCTGTGAAAACATTTCTGGCCAGGGGGAAATATTACCTTGCTTGGAAACAGGTGAGGGTTGGCAACAGGCAGGGCATCTGGCCATTGAAAAATTTGCCTCAATAAACTCCGTCACACCCATATAAGCATGGAAGAGTGGACATTAAAATGATGATGATGATATACATAGAAACAGAAAATATTATGTAAATGTTTACCAACAGTGCCTTGTGGCCCAAAAGTCCTGGTGCTTAGGTTTCATATTGTCAAGTAAGATGACAGGTAAATCTCTTACAAAGCATAATTGCAATTTCTGTTTAGTAATACTCTGAGGAATACAAATGCACCTATTATTTTGACACCCAGATGGACTTGGGTGTTCATAATTAAATGTATTGCTCAAACACATCAAGGCTGTATTAGCCATGGACTTGAACCCAACACTATGAGCTAATAATTCACTAATATATTTGCATTCCCATTTATTTTAGTTCTACAGTATAATGATTCTGTGTAATTAATGAACATCATAAGGCAATATGATATCATTTAGTTAGTCTGCTTTTATAATTTCAGATCTAAGAGGGAAATATGTTAAATCACGGATGTAATCTTTGCTTTTCATTTTTTTTTTTTATGTATTTTATTTATCTATTTATTATTTGTTTAATTTAAAGGAAATATCATAAATACTTACATAACACTAATGATTTCTAACTTTGGCACAAAGCCATAAATTTGATTGAATCAACCTTAGTAATATCTGGTATTTGTTTCATTCTTTGTGAAGCTACAGAAGGCTAGACCTGAACTTGCTATCCCTGCCAGTTTAGGTTTTGAAATAATTATTTAGTATAGTAGCTAGAAATAAATAAGTTAGATTTTCCTCTTCACTTTCCCATCATAATTATTTAAGTCAAGTTCAGAAAATCAACAAATATTTTTATTTTTAGCACCTATGACACAATAAACCCTGGGTATATTTACAACTTGGATGTAAATATTCACTGACCGCTTCCCGTAGGTTAACTAATGTTGGGCATGTGCCTTCTACTATAACTCTGGACCAATCAAAGCCTTGATTGGAATTGGTAAACAGAAACTAAAAAAAAGCATACCCACGTGTGTGTGTGAAATGTGTTAGTGTCTCCCTGTCTCGACATCAAGTGATAGTTGTAAACGAGTGTTGTCATCATACAAAGCAGGGTCATTCATTTCCAATATTCTGTTAAAATATATCTGGCCATGGGGAAATATTATCTTGATTAGAAACAGGTGAGGATTTGCAACACTCTCCTCTGAAAGAGACACCAATCCATTCCATGGTTAACTTTCCATCAATTGCTGCAACTCATTTTCAGCTGAGTGGACTGGAGCAACATAAAATTAAGTATTTTGCTCAAGAACACAATGCTACACCCTAACCCAGTGGTTCTCAACCAGGGTCCACATGATCCTTGAGGGTCCATATAAGATTTTGTTGTTAAAATTTATGTGCAATTTCAACAATACACTAAATATTTTTTTTAATTTTTATACAATTCCTAATAATATTTAATTATAAAAATATAATATTTTTTAAACATTGAATGGGTATAAGGGTCCACACGAGTAAAATAGGAATCAAAGGAGTCCATAGGCAAAAATGATTGAGTACCACTGCCCTAACCACTAGACCATGTGGCCTTGTCAGGATTTGAACCTTTATATATTTATATATATATATTTTTTCCTTCTTAGATCTTGAAGGTGCCTGGAAACCCTGGCAGTGCAGGTGACACTTAAAAACGCCCAGTCCACACTGG
>JAOPUL010003388.1:56973593-56984384 GCA_027564515.1 Octopus rubescens | reverse complement strand
TGGGGGAGGGGAGTAGCCGATTTTATCGACTCCAGTTCGTAACTGGTACTCACTTTATCGACCCCGGAAGGATGAAAAACAAAGTCGACCCCGACGGCATTTGAACTCAGAACGTAAAGTCGGAAAAATTGCCGCTAAGCATTTCTCCCGGCGTGCCAATGATTCTGCCAGCTTGCCGCCTACCATAACAATAATAATAATAATCCTTTCTACTTTAGGCACAAGGTCTGGAATTTTGTGGGAAGGGGGCTAGGTGATTACATCAACCCCCAATATTTTACTGGTACTTATTTCATTGATTCTGAAAGGATGAAAAGCAAAGTCAACTGTGGCGGAATTTGAACTCAAAATGTAGAGACAGACTAAATGCCGCTAAGCATTTTGCCCAGCATGCTAACGATTCTGCCAGCTCACTGCCTTTGTAATAATAATAATATTAATGGTTTATGATTTAGGCATAAGGCTTGCAGTTTTGAAGGGAGAGAATTTGTTGATACTATTAACTCTTGTACATGGTTGGTACTTTCTTTTATTGATTCTGGAGGGATGAAAGCTAAAGCTGACCTCAGCAGGCTTTGAACTTGGAATATAAAATGACAAATCAAAAAATGCCTTGCATTTTTTGAAGCACTAAAAGAATTACCAATCCACAGCCCTAACAACAACAATAATAACAATAATCCTTTCTATTATAGGCACAAGGCCTGAAGTTTTAGTGAAGGGGTCTAGTTGATTACATCAACCACAGTACTTGACTAGTACTTATTTTATTGATCCCAAAAGAATGAAAGGCAAAGTCGACCTCAGCAGAATTTGAACTCAGAACGTTAAGACGGACGAATGCCTCTAAGCATTTTGTCCAGCATACTAACGTTTCTGGTAGCTCGCCACTTTAAAGAATCTTTCTGAAGCCATAGGCTCATAAGGCCGACTTCCTGGATTCTGTGGCATATATATCCCTCTCCCCCTCCCCCAGGAATACTCATTTTTGCCACCTGCGTGGGCTAGAGCAACATGAAATGAAGTGTTTTCCTCAAGATCACAATGCATTGCATGGTCCAGGAACCGAGACCACAACCTTACAATCATGGGTGCAACACCCTAACCACTAAGCCATGTGCCTCCACATAATAATAATAATAGTTTTAAATTTTGGCACAAAGCCAGCAATTTGGCAGTAAGGGGATTAGTTGATTACATCGACCCCCAATACTCAACTGGTACTTATTTTATTGTCCTCAAAAGGATGAAAGACAAAGTTAACTGTGGCAAAATTTGAACTCAGAAAGCAAGGAGCCACAAGAAATGCTACTAAGCATTTTGTATGATGCACTAACAGTTCCGACAAATTTATTTCACCAAAAAGAGAATTTAACATCCAGTCACTGCAGCCTTAAAGTTTATAGTTTCTATTCGAATAAAAATAAGAAGGATAAAGTATCATTTTATAGTAATTAATAGTTTGTTTTCAATTAATAGTCACTGAACAAGGCAAATTTTTCTAACTGGAAGGAAGTTAAATCCAATGATTTCTGAGCAGTGAGAATGTAGATTAATTTCTTGTGGTATTATTTTACCATGTTTCTGAACAAGATAAAACTGTCAGAAAATGTAAAGCAAAACAAATTTGAACTCTATCATAACATAATTGGATGTTAGTTTTTTATATTAAGGTTTTGGTCAATTTTTTTTTCTACAGTATGTTTAAAATATAATGGCATGTGGCTTAGTGATTAAAGTATTTAGCTCATGATCACCAGTTCATGGGCTCGATTCCTGAACTGGGTGGTGAATTGTGTCATTGAACAAAGGACTTCATTTCCCATTGCTTCAGTCCACCCAGCTGAAAATGAGTACAAGCAACAGTGGGAAGGTAACCTTGCAATAAACTGGTGACCCATTCAGGGGTCTTGTACTCTCAATCATTTATATAGTCACAGAAACTTGATCCAGCTAAATGAGTCTATAGGATTGAAACAAGCTTAATAGGTTCTAAACAGAATACTGATATATTTGAATACAAAATTAATATTATTGATACTACAGCTGTACCTGTTAAAGCCACATCTTCCTACTTGGAGGAAATACTCCACCATCACCAACTCAGAGTTGTTTACTTGCTTGCTTGTTGCGGCATTCACCCAGGGTGGGTTGAGCCGGCTCCCTGCGAATTTACAGCGTAATTCTGCAAATTCATTGAGGGTTTCTTGAGATGAAGGGCTTGTCCGTGAAAGCAGTTCTCCTCTGCATTCGTAAGCCACTGTGGGGAACTCAGAAGCAGGTTGGCTTTAAGGAATGGTTACAGCGCTGAATACTCGCTTTTCACACCCAACCCTTTTTGCAGAATCAGTGTCACAACAGGAATGCAAGGGAGGGGAGTTTGACCGACAGAGGTGAATCGCACTCAGATGGTGCATCAGGTTTGCACATCGCCAATGAGCCATTTTTTAGACCAGCAGGAGCACGTCCCCACTGCCCAGCTCAGGCATACCAGCCCTTTAGACTCACTCACAAATACACTATAACCTCTAACCTACAGGCATATCATATCCTCACTTTTCCTATTCTACTGCTACAACAGCCACTGCTCTCTGGAACTAGATAGCTGAAAACCATCTCCACACCCAACCGACACATCTGATTCTTCCTTTCATCACCCATACTGTATGATTCTAACCTCCATAATTCCCACTAATAACTATGTCCATTTCCTGTCTTCAGAATGTCTTTCCTATGGAATTTCCTTCTTGCCTACCATTTTTCTTGCAGACATGGACTTACTAAGTTTACTGGTTTAACCCTTTTGTTACCATATTTCCATTGAAATACACTGCTTTAGTTTCAATTAATTTTCAAAAAATAATGAAGTGCTTATTAAAATAACTTTGTCAATTATTAAGCTGGTGTTTGGAAAATAAATTAATAAGAAATTTTTATGGGAGGTTTTAATTTAAATAACTTTAAACAGGAAGTTTGTATCATAGATCCAGGGGCAGTCTCAGGCATGTTGGTATCAAAATGGTTAAGAGGGCCTGCAAAGATCATTAGCACTGCTGTATTTTGGTGACTAAACCTTTAAAAAAAA
Source organism: Octopus rubescens (assembly GCA_027564515.1). Classification (NCBI taxonomy): domain Eukaryota; kingdom Metazoa; phylum Mollusca; class Cephalopoda; order Octopoda; family Octopodidae; genus Octopus; species Octopus rubescens. Next base: position 56,981,299 of record JAOPUL010003388.1, on the reverse strand, counting down.
AAAAATCATTGTTTAGGTTTAGAAAATTATGCTTTATGGTATTCCATGTAATTTTATATTCTTAAAATCTATCATGTCTACATCTGTGACTACACAATATGGTTTATTTATGCTCTTTGTGGTGAGTCATATGACAGAAATATTTCTACCTGATGTGGGGGCCATTTAAGTCTTGAAACGTTACGGTGTTGACTTCCCGGCATTTACCGAAATATTTGAAGTTATAAACCCTAATAATCTTTTTTCAATCAGACAAAACATGCTTTAAGCATATTAATATGTTGTAAACTAATATGTTGTATACAGTAAATCTGCTTTCACTTCATGAGCTAACTGGTCTTACTGAACCAACAAAGAACTTGTACATCACAGCTCAATCTGGTAGATATAGCAGTCAAATCTCCCACAAATTATATGGCACCATCTTGAAATGGGAGAGATACAAAGGATAATATAGTTCTAGACATGCAATACTTGAGAAAATGACTGCAAAATATAAGTCTACTTAGTCAGGAGTAAATTAGCAATCTCAGGTACTGAAGCAAGAAGAGACCAGTTCTCTTTAAGTTTGACATGTAATTAACACTTTATAATAGTAAATACTAATAATAATGGTTTCAGATTTAAGCACAAGGCCAGCCATTTTAGGGGAGGGGTTTAGTCGACCCCAGTGTTCAACTGGTACTCATTTTATCAACCCCCGAAAGGATGAAAGGCAAAGTTGACCTCAGCGTAACTCATAACGTAAAGACGGATGAAATGCCAATAAGCATTTTCCAATGCAGTAACAATTCTGCTAGCTTGCTGAATAATAATCTTTTCTACTATAGGCCTGAAATTTTGGGAGAGGGACTAGTCGATTACATCGAACCAGGTTTAACAGGTACTTATTTTATTGACCCCAAAAGGACGAAGGCGTCCCCCAACTTCTGACACTCTCCCCTTACGGCAGGCAACCCCACACGCCCCCTCCTGATCTCAAGGATCAATCCCCTCCCCATCACATTGCTCTGTGTCAAAATCCGCCATCCACCTGGCTGATCGGCGATCTTGCTGCAATCTCCGCACTGATGGGGCGGCACTTTCGTTTTCCTCGGATTCCATGGAAACAATGACTCTACGGATGTCCAAGACGTGACGTGGCATTCCATCTATGGACACGTTGTTTTGGGAATTTACAGCCGTTACCATTCCCTTTCCCCATTGAGATGTGCAACACGCCTTCGGGAGCTTGACCTAAATCTTGTCACCCACTCGTACGAATGCATTCTCTCTCTCCACTAGCTGTTGCGGTATAGTGCTTGGGTGTCGCCATTCATATCTGTATATTGCTCTGTGTGGCACCGACTCCTTGGCCTTCCCACCCGAGGAGACGTTGTATCAAAACACTGCTTCCATTGGTGAAATGTGCCCCCTTTCCGCCTTGGCCTTGATCATGCGATGGTGTCTCTCCACAATCTCATTTCCGCTCAGCCTGTATGTCGCTCTGAAGAAGCGGTTTACCTTCCACTTGTCAAGCATCTCCCTAGCACCTCCAAGCGAAATGCCGTACTGTTGTCCATCAGCAATTCATCCACAGGGTTCTGCTCCAAGAATATCTCAGCGTCTGCGCAATTTCCTCCGCAGTCCCCGTCTTCATTTTCCTCCTTATTGCCATCCATCCTGGCCCACAATCGATCACTGAGAGATACGTCCCTTGTCGGTAGTGTGTCACGTCTACTGCCAATTGCTTCCAGTTGTGCTACATCAGGATGCTGCCCGTCTCATGCACAGGCCGGAGCGGTGTCGATAGACTGGCATCTGTCACAACTTCTGACCATTCTCCGGACACTGTCTACTAATGTCAAAGTCGATTCTTCTGGCAAGGAACAGGGTCCTATCCACTCCCATGTGATGTATGGTATGCAACCCTCTCAACTCTGAGGCATTCAGCCGACACACTACAGCTATCCATTTTTCATCATCCTGTGGCGCTTCCAGCCAGGCTTTCTTCACCCTGGTTAATATGTCTGCCCTATTTTTCTCTGAGGGTACGAAGACTACACTCAACATCAAGCCGAACTTGGTAGACAGCTCTCCCAGAGTTTCCAGGCAGCACTTTATCAACATTTCTGCTGATTTTGCACCCTCTTCTCACTGGAAAGCACTGATCACACCCATCTGAGTACAGTGGCCCAGTCGGTGTGAATCTCTATAGTGCGCAGTCCCCACCTCAGGACAAGATTCACTCCTCTCAGCGCAGCATCCAGTTCAGCCATGTTGATGTGCTTGCAGTCCTTCTTCCTGAGCCAGGCTGTGTCTTCGACCTCGACACACCCTATTTCCAGAGTGACCCCTAGTGCTATGATGCTGGTATCGCACCATAGGTCCTGTTCTCCAATTTGGGGACGTACCAGCATCCTCTTACTAGGTCATCTGCCTTTACCCTCCCCATGATCTCCTGCATCATAGCCACTGTCCTCTCCCCTACACTGTCACCCCAGCTCACTCTGTCTGCTCGTCTCTTGACATAGCTGCATGCTGTCCGAAGCCACCCTGCGATTGGATAGTGGCCCACCAATTTGCCACACATTGAGAAGAGTTCCTGTCTATTCATGTTGGGGCCTAGTTCTGGGACTTCATTCCCCCTCCAAAACACCAATGTGCCCTTCTTCTCTCTTCACAGCTTGAGTCCTAGTGAGGCTCCTCCCTCCATTGCCTCTGGCAGTTTCGCGGTCAGCCCAAACCTTGCCAAGTGGCTTGAGACCTCTGCTGCTGACACCACAGTCTCGTCTATCAAGATGTCATCAATGTAGGAATCGGTGGTCCTCTTCACCATGTTTGCTTTCCTCAGAATGGCCTTGAGGACCATCACCATGATCTTTGGTGCAGTGTTCAACCCAAAGCCAAGCCTGGTCAGGCAGTATGTATGGCCCTTATACCTGACCAGCTGATACTTCCACAGCTTCTCATCTACGTGAAGCTGTAATTATGTCGTAATTTAAATCAACAACCGTGAAGGCCCCCGTCATTTGTCTCCACTCTCGCAAGGTTTCCCCGCAGACGTCCGTGACCTCATCGCCAGTGTGGCACGACATTGAGTTCATGAAAGTTCAACATCGGTTTGACCTTGTTCTTCGTAGGTTGCACTACTGACATCAACAGCAACACTCCACACTTTACCTCCTCCTTCCAGAGAATCAATATACCCACCTCGATCCATCTCTGTACTTCTACCTCAAACTTGCCTCTGGAATCTCCTTTCAAGGTATGCTGATAACAACCCACTCTATTCCTCAGCCTTGGTGGTTCTCCTTTCCAGTACCACTCAACTACTACTCACCGCCGCCCATCAAACACAGCCCTGAAATTCTTGTCCTGTATGGTTTGAGCAGTATGATTTGCGTCGTGGATCTTCCTGTTCTTCTGTTGCACACTCACAGTGCATGAGGGCTCGTGATATACACACATACACATATACATATGTGTTCTTCTAGATTCTGTCTACCAAATCGTGTATACAAGGTCAGAGCAGAATTGTGGTTATAACAAGACATGCCAACAAAGAAGGTTATGAGAATTTGCTAGATATTGTAATGAAATCTTCTTGAAAAATAAGAAAGATTTTCTGCATTATGATACTTTAAAATATATTATGTCTATAAAACATGAAATGGTCAAAACTGAATATATCTTCTCATAGGCCTGCTAAATCCAGGGCTAAACAACAACAATGCTAGAACTAGAATGAAATGCACAGCTAAAATAACCTGAATGATGGAATATCTACACCATTACTCAACCTGCTAGAAACAGCAGCTAAAATGTTTAGTGAAAAAAATTAAAATATTTTTTTTAATAACAAAGGGTAATGTAGTCCTAGATACAGTATAGAGCACTGCCTTGAAGAATTTTTAGTCAAAAGAATCAACCCCACAACTTATTTTTAAAGCCTGGTACTTATTCAATCGGTCTTTTTTGCTGAACCGCTAAGTTACAGGGACATAAATGCACCAACATTGGTTCTTGAGCAGTGGTGGTGGTAGTGGTTAAACAGACACCCACACACATAGATATATATACGGCAGGCTTCTTTCAGTTCCATCTACCAAATCCAGCCTGAGGCTATAGGAGAAGACACTTGCCCAAGGTGCCACACAGTGGGACTGAACCCAGAACCATGTGGTTGGGAAGCAAAATTCTTACCACACAGCCACGCCTACATTATATTACTTTCTATTTTCCCAGCTGCTGAGCATTTGTTCTGCCTTCAGCTTTGGGGCTCGTGTCACACATGTCTGTGATATCCATGATGAAGCATTTTCTGTTTCCCTCTCCAGTTCATGAATCACTGCTTTCTGTTCTTTCTAAATTCTGTGCTAGTCAGGTAGGACATACTCAACCTAGACATAAGCCCATGATATTTTACCTTTACTAGAAGTAACATACACATCCTTGATTGTGCCTCGCAATTTCTTTACTCCTTCATATTTTTAAAGCTCTTCCTTTCACATGCCCCCTCGATACAAACTTCCTAATGCACAATCAACCCAATAGTCAGAAATTTATCAGCCAGACTATGCCATAAGGTTAACGGTGTTGCTTCATTTTTACAGTATGGCTTGGGAATATGAAATATTTCTTAAAATTCACCTGCACTGTCCTGTTATTAGTACAATGCAGAAATTTGGGTATTGATTTCCTTTGTTTATGCATTTTGTTGACCTTTTTCACTCTCTTGCATCGGCACTGCAGCATTGTTGTTTCAGTGCATCAGCAAGAATTCGCAAAAACTTGTTTATACTATCAGATATACTCTCAAAGTCTCATATAACTATGTATTTATATGAAATGCAACCAGCTGGGGGACGTCAATTACATGGACTGGGTGCATTTTAATGCATAAACATTTGTGAGTTTGTTTCTCTTTCCTCTACATTATCTATACTTATTGTCTTTGAGTTGCCTAACGAAAAATGTCAATTTGCGATATTATATAAGGTCAAGGAGAATTAATTTCATCCATGTCCTCTTCATGGATATCCCAAAATCATATAATGAAAATGTCCCTTAAGTTTTGGCTGGATAAAATGTAGAAAGGTGACAATACAACAGGGCAAACTGACAAGATAGATAGATAGACTGCCCATTAAGGTGAACAATACAGGAGTCGAACCAGCCTGTTTTTTTTTTAAATATTAAAATATTAGTTATAAGTAAAAGGAAAGCTAGACAAGTAAAATCTTTGTGAATAGGAATGAGACAAGAATATTTTGACAGAATAAAAGAACCACTGTTTAAACAAGAAAAGTACCACCTTCATCTTTAATACTTTTGTAGTTAGCTATAACACATGGTTCTATATTAGAATGGAACATAACACTAATATTTTTCTAAAAGGTGCTTCATATATTTCATACTTAGCCTCTCATTCAATAACTATACATCACAGGGACTATTAAGTGGCAAGGAAAAGTTTTAGGAGGAAGTTGTCAGTGTTACCCAGTCCATTGCCAACTCATAAGAAGCCTTGCTATGTGTCTTTGTCCATTGTGATCATAGACAAGTTAGAAAAATCAATTATCACAGAAGCATCAAAATTTTCATAAATTGGATTTGATTTCAAACTACAAAAATCAAAACCAGAGGCAGCAGCAAAAATGGATGAAATGAAGGCACATAAGATGACCACAGTAAATAACCAAAGTACACCTTCTATGGATTCAATGGCTCACATATAATTGCAAAATAATAATAACTCTTGTATGGATGAACAAATGCATTCTGACTGAGGCAGCAGAAGCAACAACTTTAGCTATACAAAAGCAGGACATCACCACACTAGATAGATTGAAAGAGTATATACAATTCCTTCAATATAAATGACAGATGTTTTCTGAGTGGTGTATTTTCTCTATGGAACAATGCACCATGGAAACATGGTAACATAATTAAAAGCCGGTTAACATATATCTTGCTACCCAATTTCAACTCCTTAGAGAAAAAGCTTTGTGGAAGTGAACCTTATGTGAAGTCTTTAAAAAATGTTAATGCGAAGATACTATGGAACTTTCACATACAGTCAAAGTACGATGTAGCATACATACAAAGACTGATATAATTTTTCAGACATGCGTCTTCCCTCTAGTGGTCGCAGTTATTACAAGGGAGATAATCCATTCTTCATAATATTTGGTAGGATTAGAAATTTAAATTTGAAATTAAGGAATTATAAGGAAACAGATACATACAATTCACATATTTTTTTTGTAGTTGTTATTTACTTATTTTGAAGTTTTTTAGATTTCGAGTCAGTAGTATAAGTTTCTATGACAAAAATGACAATATTGTATTAATAATCAACATAATAATACCAAGTGACTACAATAGTGTGCAGACAAAGCTGAAAAATCAAAGGACTTACACATGCTTAACTGTTGGATTAAAAACATTATAGCAGAATAATGTGTCTTTCATGTCATTTGTAATTGGTACCACTGGAATGACACACAACATAAGGATAACCATAGACACCACCTTCTATAAAATAGCAATACTAAGTAAGATCTGAAAATATTGTTAGGGCATTCTCACACAGTTTTTGTTAACTTTGAATGAATATTCTTATGCATGTTTTCCAAGAGTTATCTAATTCTTTTTAATTAAGGAAGGAAATTCCCGATTTCTTTCTCAAATTATGAATAATAAAGACGACAACAACAACAATAATATTCTTTCAAATTTTGGCATAAAGCCAGCAATTTTGAGTGGGGGGTGGGGGTGGGGAGTCAATTACATTGACCCTAGTGCTCAGACGAAAGTATGAAAGGCAAAAATCAACCTTGGCAGCATTTGAATGCAAAGCATAAAGCCGGAAGAAATGCCACTAAGCATTTTGTCCGGTGTGCTAGCAATTCTAACAGCTCACCATTCTAATAAAAATAATAATAAAGATGATAATAATAATGATTTCTTTTATTTGCCAACAGGGTGAAGGATGAGGGGGACAATACAAAGAGAGACATAAAGTGTGGGGGTTTACATACAATGGAATGAAAAAAGGATATATATATATATATATATATACACACACACACACACATACGGTATACGAGAAGGAAAGTAACAACAAACACTGTGCTGACTATCTAGTCTTAGCCAAGTCAGAATATATAGAGGCATCTGTTCATACCAGTAGATACAATATTGGTATTTACTATTGTGGAAACTATGCTAGCATTATGGAATAACCACAGAAAAAGATAAGGTACAAATACATATCATGAAAGGGTTTTAGAGAATGCCTAAGTAACCATAATCTGTGAGAAAGTCAATGCATGAAAACAGGGAAATTAAGGCAAATTGTCAAAATATTTCATCCAACACTAACGACTCCACACTATTCGTTATGTCCAGTATTTCCTCCCCCAACTCTTGACCCTCCTGAAATTCCCTGCAGTCGTCAATTTGTAAACGTTTTAAGAGAAATGATAACTGCATCATTCTCACTGGTATTGTAGGAGCTTTGAATCCCTCCCATCAGACTAAATAAATAATTTTTTTTTAAAATCACCCTGATAGGTGCAGGCATGGCTGAGTGATTAAGAACCTTGTTTCCCAACCATGTGGTTTCAGGTTCAGTCCCACTCCATAGCACCTTGGGTAAATGTTTTCTACTGTAGCCAAGGGCCAACCAAAGCCTTGTGAGTGGATTTTGTAGACAGAAT
>JAOPUL010003388.1:56958350-56973493 GCA_027564515.1 Octopus rubescens | reverse complement strand
ATCATCATCATCATCATCATCATCATCATCATCATCCTTTAACGTCTGTTTTTCCATGCAGGCATGGGTTAGACGGTAATGTTTATATATAAATAAATGGTTTCCTCGAAAACTTCAAATGGACTTGATTTTAATATGGGTAGCAACACAGCCTAAAATAACCTAACCAAAATATCGATAGCCCATCTAACAGTTCTAAAAACCCAACCTCAACTATATCAATTTCACTAGTGAAGGAAACCCCACAAAGACCATAGCAACTGTTCCCTTTCTTCTACATAATTAACAACAACAAAACAAAACCCCACTTTAGTGCTTGGTTATAGTTTAAAAACCCTTTCATAATGTTTTAATGTTTACAGACAGTCAACTTTCTGAACTAAAGATGGCTTAAGACATTTTAGAACCAGTGTATTGCTGTGTTTTTATTTTATCATTTTAGGTTTTGATTTCAAGTTTTCCATTTCTTCCTTCCGGAGTAAGTAAGTGCCAATACTTATTTATTGAAGTTGATTCAATTGTTTGTACACTTCTCTTAGCAAATTTGGCTCTCTGCCCAAATCAGAAAAGTCTACTTATAATCCCAGCAGACCTCATTATAACTTCGCATACTTCATTAAACAGGTTGTGTAGCAAACTTGGTCTTATTACAAGATCTTTTGCATTTTCCTTGCGAGGATTCTCGTTTTTTTTTTCTTTCTTTTTCTTTTCTTTGTGTTTTCTCTTTTTTTTTTGTATTCTATAACATCTTCATGGATATCTAGTATTACTAGTACCAATAATAATGATGATCCTTTCTATACTGGGTACGATAGCCCGAAATTTTTGGGGAGGGGAGTAGTCGATTTTATCAACCCCAGTTTGCAACTGGTACTCACTTTATCGACCCCGGAAGGATGAAAGGCAAAGTCAACCCCGGCGCCGTTTGAACTCAGAACGTAATAATGATGATGATAATAATAATAACAACCCTTTCTATACTGGGCACAAAGGCCTGAAATTTTCAGGGATGGGGATAGTCGATTTCATCAACCCCAGTGCGTAACTGGTACTCACTTTATTGACACCGGAAGGATGAAAGGCAAAGTCGACTCCGGCGGAATTTGAACTCAGAATGTACAGATGGACTAAATGCCGCTAAGCATTTTGCCCGGCATACTAACGATTCTGCCAGCTCACCACCTAATAATAGTTTTGTTTTAGACATGAAGCCAGCAATTTTGAGGGGAGAGAGAGTAGTCAATACCATCAATCCCAGTGCTTGAGTAGTACTTTAATTTATCGACCCTGGATTGATGAAAGGAAAAGATGACTCCCCAACAGAGGGTAAAGAATGTAAAGTGCTGAAATGAATAATGCAAAGCATTTTTCCAATGCTCTAATGATTCTACCAACTCACTAGCCTTTTTTAATTGAGCTTGCTGCTGGTGCCACAGGAGGGGTGTGAATGGAACTGCATGAAAACATTGAGTGAGAAGAGATGCTGCTAGGATGTGAGGCAGAGGGCTGTGGCAATGGTGTCAGTGTGTGGGCAGATGAAGGGGTTGTGGTTACATTTAAGAACTCACCAGCTGTGTAGAGCCTTGAGGTACATAAAAACATTAGCAAATGCATAATAGAAGAGCACACTGAGAGCAAACTTTTCATTGCAACCTCATTTTGTTGGCAATAATAATGGTTTCTGATTTAGGCACAAGGCCAGCAGTTTTGACAGTACTTGACTGGTACTTTATTTTATCGAACCCCTAAAAGATGAATACTACTAATAATCTTTCTAACAGGCACAAGGCATGAAATTTTGGGCAGAGGTTACAGAGTGAATCAAGTGCCAAGTGTTTCATGCATTAGCATTTATCAAACTGGTTTCAATTCAAGGAGCATACATTTATATACCAGTGATAATGGAATTTCCCTGGATTGTTCTGGAACAAATTATAAAAACAATTATAATGTTACATGGCTAATACATATTTTTCAAATGGTTTGCCCATATTTACAAGCCATCCAAAAGTAACAACCTTTATTTAACCATCCCCCTCCCACAACCAATATAGGTACAACTAACTACACTGTCTACTTATAGGGACATGTATATCTGCGTGCGTAAGTATCAATATGTGTATGTTTGTATGTAAATATATATATATAAGTAGTTCTTTGGGTTTAGGTATGTACCTAGTAGCTTGCTGGAGAAGCACATTCACTGTCTATGGTTACCTGTTGTCATCCGCGGTGCTTATACAATTGTCGCTATATCTACTTCAGGAATTCCTCAGTGGTCGTCAAGTATACAATAAATGAATGAGATGGAAGATGGAGTATAAGAGTCTTTATTTATCATGACAATCGTTTTGACCCATCGTACATCGATTCCTCACTGATAGGACGATGTACAACTGTGCTGCGCAACCCTCGTCCCACCAGTGAGGAATTGATGCACGATTGTCGTGATAGATAAAGATTCTTATACTCCATCTCCTGTCTCTTTCATTTATTGTATGTGTGTGTGTATATATATATATATATATATATATATATATACACAGTGTATGTATGTCTGTATACATATGTGTATATGTATATATTTATGTACATTTTTGCACCTATGTATGAATGCTCTTGTTTCTATGTTTCATATTTATACATAATTCTGTGTGAGTATGTGAATCCATGAACATGCATTAATAGGAATATATGTATGTGTATGTATTCATGTACATGCTGTATTTACATTCATTGGCAGTCTCATAGATGTATGCATGCGTATCCTTAAATTTTCCTTATTTGTTTATTTTATTTATTTATCTATTGAACAGCATAATAGGCAAACCATTTGAAAAATATGCATTATCCATGTGACATTGCAATTGTTTTTCTAGTTTGTTCCAGAACAATACCTTGAGCAGGTACTTTTAATGTGGTCAATAGAATTAGTAGATGGAAGGACATTTGGCTGTAAAGTCCTGTCTCAAATAAGGCCCTTTCCAAACCACATGCTAGGTCAGAAAAACAGCCCTTAAACAAACAACAAATGTATATTAGAGCATAGAAAATGCTTTGCATTATTTATTCCAGCACTTTACATTTTGAGTTCAAATCCAGCTGGAGTGATCTTTTCTTTTCATCACTCCAAGGTCGATAAATTAAAGTACTACTCAAGCACTGGGATTGATGGTATAAGGAAAATGCAAAAGATCTTGTAATAAGACCAAGTTTGCTACACAACCTGTTTAATGGAGTATAGATCCTTCCTGAGTCATATTGACTCATAGGGCCAGTTTCCATGGCGCATTTATTTTTCCTCTGGATGGGACACCAGTCCATCGCAGGATTACTCATTTTTGCCAGCTGTGTGGACTGGAGCAACATGAAATAAAGTGTTTTGCTCAAGAACACAATGCATCGCCTGATCCAGGAATTTAAACCACAATCTTAGTATCATGAGTCCAACACCTTAACCATATCCTTCCATGTTTAATGAAGTATGCAGAGTTATAATGCAGTCTGCTGGGATTATACAGTTGTCATGGGTCCTCAATTTCTTGATGGAGTTGTAGAAGCATTATTGTGACATACAGCACATCTTGGATATTTTTAGTGGAGCCTATCCCAGTCCAGGTCCGACCACAGTCAATTTCTTACAGAAGAGAGAATGTCAGAGAGACAGAAAGAGAAGAATCGACCTCAGTACAAAATTGGTACTTTATTTATCAACTCCGAAATGATAAAAGGCGAAGATGACCTTGGTAGGATTTGAAATCAGAATGATCACTGCAAAGCAATCTATCCAGAACTCTAACAACTCAGCCAACTGGCTGCCTTTGTGTGTGATTATTGTTCCATGTGATACAAATATACAAATTAAGATATATCAACTTATTTTCCTTTTATTGTTAAGATTTGCCAAAAGCAGCCTTTACCCAAATACTTCCAAATCTTGGTATGTTAATATAACTCTATGTCTGTGAATTGCTACTGATTTAACATAACTCTAAATATAGATGGTAGAATGCCAAAATGAAAAATAAACAAACATAATTTGTATTCCTACAGTTCCAAAAACCATGCTAATGTGTATAGCAATGTTGAAAGTAAAAGAAGAGCAGGTATTTAGAACTATGGCATGGTACATGGCTATGAATATGTAGAGAATTGTATGTTAATTCTCCTTATAAACTGTTTCCTTATAAACTTTACTGCAAAGAGATACAAAGCTATTATAAGAATGTTTCAAATTTTGGCATAAGGCCTACAATTTTGAGGGGAGGGTGTTAGTTGATTACACCAACTCCAGTACTTCACTGGTACTTATATTATTAACTCCGAAATGATGAAAGGCAAAGTTAACCTCGGTGGCATTTGAACTTGGAATATAAAGAGCCGGAAGAAATAACATTAAGTATTTTGTCCGACGTGCTAACAATTCTGCCAGTTCACCGCTATAATAATAATAATAATTAAATAAAGCGAAGTTGCTTACTGATTGACCCAGCATACCTGTTTGATCCTAGGATCGTAAAGAAAGAGGACAAAAAACAAAAAAAATAACCCCATAAAATTTGAAATTTCGAGAATTTGGAGTATGAAAATGGTAAAGGTTGTTGCCTATAATAATAGATGCATTGGGAACTGTAAGCAAAGATATAAACAAATGGTTGAAGGAGATTGGAATACAGTGTTCCATAGAGCTTCTACAGAAAGTTTGCCTCTTACGGACAGGAAAGATTATCAGGCGGGTTCTAAGCACTTGAAAGACTATTGAAAGCTTGTGGATGCCTAAGGTTACAGGTAGTAACCTGCTACTCACAAAATTCCTACCAGGAATAAGACCAAACCTGTGTCAAACCAACAATAATAATTTAGGCTCAAGGCCAGCAAAGTCAGGGGAAGGGGTTAATTGATGCCATCAACCTGAGTACTTGACTTTATTTTGTTGACAATAGTGGGATGAAAGGCAAAGTTTATCTCAGTGGGATTTGAACTCAGAACATAAAGAGCCAGGACAAATATTGCAAGGCCTGACACTAATGACTCTACCAAGATTGTGGTTTCGATTCCTAGACCGGGCAATGCATTGTGTTCTTGAGAAAAACACTTCATTTCATGTTGCTCCAGTCCACTCAGCTGGTAAAAATGAGTAATCCTGTGACAGACTAGCATCCTGTGCAGGGAGGAATATTTATAAGGAGCATAGGGCCAGTTTCCTGAAACCAGGAAATTGGCCCTATGCTCCTTACGGAGTAATGTGAACTAACCATTGGGTTTGATGGTAAGTGTGGGGTTATGGGGTTTGGCCCCTCAAAAACTATGAGAGCTGGAAAGATGAGTGAGTAAGGGATTGCCTGAGTGGTGTACCTCTTTCATCACTTACTAGAGCACCTGCTTGTACTATAATATATTATCTGTAATGATGTATTTGTTATAAGTGTACACATATTTCGTTAGAAGTTACAAAATAGGAGTTAAAGAACAGGATCTACCATATGAAAGATATCTTCTTTTATATTTTACTTGTTTCAGTCATTGGAGTGTGGCCATGCTGGAGCACCATCTTACAGAGTTTTAGTCAAACAGATCAACCCCAGTGCATACTTTTTAAGTCTGGTACTTATTCTATCAGTCTCTTTTGCCAAACTACTAAGGTACAGGAATGTAAACAAACCAACACAGGTTGCCAAGCGATGGTGGGGAAGGCACAGACACGTGCGCACACACATATATATATACAACAGACTTCTACAATTTCCATCCACCAAAATTACTCACAAGGCTTTGGTCAACCCAGGGCTATAGTAGAATTTACTTGCCTAAAGTGCTGTGTAGTGGGACTGAATCCAAAATCACATGGTTGCAAAGCAAGCTTCTTGACCACACAGCTATGCCTGTACCTACACTAGTTTACCACAACAACATACCAATATTCTAATTCTAACATTGCAATATTGTACCTAATCATTGTAGAACATAATGGTTGATATGCTTTGTTTACTATCTGCTATTTGCATAAGTGGAGATGCTGTGAGACATGTCTAACCCATGCTAACATGGTAAACCTGGTATAAAATGATTATGATGGGAGCAAACTGCCGGTGGGCATCTACAATATTACAATGTTTGATCACGTAAAAGACACACAAGCATATTAGATGTACCTTAATTTCAACAAAGCATAGTGATGGAAAAAGTTTTTAGTGCATTAACCGTTTTGTTAACAAATGACCTGAGACCACCCCTGGTTCTATGATACAAACTTCTTGTTTTAAACTGATTTAAATTAAAAGCTTCCATCAAAATTTCATGTTAATCTATATTCCAAACACTAGCTTAAAAATGAGCAAATTATTTGACTGAATTTTAAGGCAGTGAACCAGAGGCTGAGCAAAATACTTAACAGCATTTCGTTTGTCTTTGTGATCTGAATTTAAATCCCACCAAGGTCAACTTTGCCTCAGGGTCGATAAATTAAGTACCAGTCAAGTACTGGGATCGATGTAAATTTCAGGCCACGTGCCTATGGTAGAAGGGATTATTCTCAAATTTAACTGCAACAAAGGCAATGTATTTGAACAGAAAAATGGTAATGAAAATATTAAAGCATATTATATAGGCCCAACTTTGCATACAGACTCTGGGGCTATTTTTTGGAAACAATTTTGGGGGAAAAAAGTATATCATGTATGCCTTCAAATATGGTATATACATACCAGCTGCTAATCTAAGGTATTTGTTATCCTACAACTTTGGTTTGACTGTCATATATTTATTGACTTGCTCTACTATGCACTGAATAAGCCAAAAAGCCAATTTACTTAACCACCAACGCTAAGTGCTCTTACTGGCATGCATTAATTATCAATGCGTAAATCTGACAAGAAAGTAGATGGAGGTAAAGCTCAGTGTGTCTTCTTGTTCAGTTATAACTGTTTAACATTGATGACATTTAGTTTTTAAACGGTTGAAAACATTTTATCACATGGTTTCTTCCAGCAAGGAAGGAAAGAAAAAAAAAGAAATATGATGCTAGTTTCAAGCTGGAAGCTGATTGCATTTGCAAAGTCTACAAACAACAGTGTTGCTGCAGTGAAGAGAGTTAAATAAATGAAAAACTGGTGCATGATTGGAAGAAAAGTGATGCCTCTCCAAAGAAGATGCATGGGAATAAATATGCTGAGTTGAATTAGAAAATTATGTTGAAAGTTGAGTCAAAGAAGGCTGTCAAATAGCTATAAAGTTACTACATCATTATCATCATCATCCTTTAACGTCTGTATGCCATGCTGGCATGGTTTGACAGGATCCAACAGGTCAGAGAACTCTATCAGACTCCAATGTTTGCTTTGGCATGGTTTCTATTGATGGATGCCCTTCCTAATACCAACAGCTTACAGGGTGTACTGAGTGCTTTTTCGCATCACTAGCAGTAGTGATGTTGCCAAGTAGCTTACAAGACAAGACTCTTAGATTGAGGGGATGTGGCTTTGTACCAGGTGATGAGAGGCAATAGAGTGAGTGAAGGATAGGAACAGGCATCTTGCTGTAGAGGAGATACATTGCTACCACAGGTGGAAAAGGAGATGGTGGTGATGAGGTATCAGAACATACCCTCAAGGTAGAAGAGGGTGAATGTAAGGGGATAGGGCAGAAGATCAGGTAAGTTCACAAGAATGTGAAGTGAACAAAAGATGGGAAGAGGTACGGAAGCATAAATACTCAAGTACTTCAGTGGGTGAAAACACACATCCAGATGAAAGTAAAGGGTTTTAAACTAACTAGAAACATATTTTCAACTCCTCAGGATTGTTGGTCTTGTGCCTAAATCAAAAATTATTTAGGCCAATGGATTGTTAAAATCATTAGAACATCAAAAAATTACTTTGAAATATTTGTTTCAGCTCTTTACATTCTGAGTTCAAACCCTGCTGGGATCTACTTTGCCTTTCATACTTTTGGGGTTGATTTCAACCCCACTAAGGGTTGAATTTGTCTATTTGTCAAAAATGGACAAAATAATTACCATTAACACTATTCTTTTTCTGTCTTGCAAGTTACTTGGCAACCTCACTGGTGCTAGATGCATGAAAAAATCTCCCACTACACTATATTGTCTCTTCTCATTTGACAGCCACTTTTAGAGTGTACTGGGGCACTTTATTATGGCACCAGCATTAGTGGGGTTGCTGTGTATCCTCACCATTCATTCAGGACAAATGATCTAGTGAGTGAATAGAAGAGAGGGCAATGATAGAAGATGAATTATAAGTGAGAGGGAGAAATTAACAAGAGTATGATTGGAGAAACAGTGAATAGGTTGAGGAGGGAGAAATGAAAGAGATAGTGGTAGGGGGAGAAGTGATGGAAGAGAGACAATAATAGCAGAGAGAGATGGGCAGTAGCATAGTTGCTGGTAAGAGAGTAAAGAATAGTGGTAGAAATTGTCAATAAGGAAGAGTGATTGGTGCCAATAATGAATGACCTAGGGGGGAGGGAGAGAGAATGGTGGTTAGCAGTACAGAAGGGTTATGTGAACTGATGAGACAGAGAGAGCAGTGATAGATTGTCTTAGAGAGGAGTGATGGTAGGAGAGAATGTCAGAGAATGATGGATGTCAATAATGAGTAACCTGGGGAAGAGAATAATGGCAAGCAGTCAGTCCAAAATGATGAGGGCAAGGTGTATCAGATAACAACAGAGCCAAACCAATCTCTCACTACACACACCTCATGATGGGAGAGAAAGAGATACATAGAGTGATATAGATGATAGCTAGATGTAGAGGGATTTGATTATCAACAGATATCATACATAAATAAATTGATTCACCATTATTACAATAGGGTGGGGTCTTTTTTATCTTTTAGTCTGGAAGGAAAGCTGTGCCCATGACACTTTACAGGGCCTCCAAGACTAGTGGGTGAGAGGGAGGAAAATATATTCAAACCAGAGGCTTGCAACAGAGTGAGCTCTGCTAAAGGCACCCAAGAGTGGTATTAACACTTTAGCATTTAAACCAGCCACATCAGGCCAAAATATTCTTCCTCTTTTATGTTCAAACCAGCCAGATCCAGTCACTCACATCTACCCTACGATGTCATTCTAAAAATTAACAATTACATCATAGAAATCTCAAAGCCATGAGATAATGCATGGTTAATTCAAAACAATGTGAATAAATAAGTGTTACATTTGACAAAATAATCTGAATGCTAAGGGATTAAACTGATGGGGGAAGGTATCCTCAAACAAGAGACTGGCCTGAATGCTTGCAACAGAGTGGACACTGCTAAGGCTACGCAAGACCCAGGTAATGCTATAAAACCAGATGATGGATTAAGTCAATCACCCAAGTAAGGCATTTATATCTTTATAAACAATTTCTTATTTAAATCATCTAAAACAGTGCCTGTCAACCTTTTGTAGCTCAGCAACTTCTTTTGTGATGTTTTACAAATTCTCCCTTCCTCATGTTTTGAAAAACAAAAAAGAAGAAAACCAGCCAGAAAATTATTTCAATCAAACAGAAGCTAAATTATCCACAGTTTATTATTCATTTTTTTTTATAGAGCCTTATCCCATATATGTCCCATTTTAGATACTTCATCCAGCATATTGTCAGGACATGGTTTATATCCAATTAGGACCACTGTGTTTGGTAGCAAAATACACTCGACCAACTTTCAATGGCACAGGCCACCTGGCTGTAAATAGGTTCAATGATAATGAACAATATCAAATGTAGTGCAGGTGTCACAAGGCAAGCTCAGTGTGGATGAAACCACATGTTGAACAAAAGGGCAAAAGCTCAATCTCAGTTTTAGGTGTTTACAAACAAAAGTAGGGGCACTGTATAATTTACAAGTGTTCTTTTTTTTATAAGCTAACAGTGATGACCATCTTCAAATTCTTCCATGAGCAAACAACCTGATGCATCATTAGAAAGTAAAGTACTGCAGTGATGGAAAGAATGCTGAAGACTCTACTATCAACACCGCCCTTACCTCCAGAATAGATATTCCAGTTTGAAAAATAATCAACCCAACAAAAATATTTGATAATATTTTATGATAAAATTAAAATTTTAATGATGAAAATATTTTTGTTTCTTTTTGTTCATTAATGAAATTACTAAATTGCAACTTTTTTTTTTTGTCTGTCTTCTAGATTAATTGGAACTTGGTTTTGAAATATCTGTGAAAACATGTCTGTTTATTTTCCATTTGTTTAAAGTGGTGTTAAAAAGTTGACTCCAAGCCAAAATTCTTATTTATTCTTATCTCAAATATCTTGCTGTGATAGGTTGCTTCAACATGAAACAGAACAGTTTATACTGTAAGAAAGAAAAAAAAACTGAATCATCATCATCATCATCATTTAGCGTCCGTTTTCCATGCTGGCATGGGTTAGATGATTTAACTGGAGACTGGCAAGCCAGGGAGCGGCACCAGACTCCAGTCCGTTTTGGCTTGGTTTTTATGGCTGGATGCCCTTCCTAACACCAACCACTCCAGAGAATGTACTGGGTGCCTTAACATGTCACCGGCATGAATGTTTTTAACGTGTCATCGGCACGAGTGTTTCTAACGTGTCACCGGCACGAGTGCTTTTAACGTATCACCGGCACGAGTGTTTTTAACATGTCACAGGCACATGTCACTGGCATGTTACTCAATATTGGAAGACAAGTTCAAATTTGGGGTTAGCTTATTTAAAAAAACCTTATTACCATATTTACTTATCTATAAGTTGCACCTCTAATTTAGTGTTAAATCTTGGTACAAAACTTTTTCCCGTCATAGTTTTAGCTTTGCCTCATGCATAAGTTGCACCTCAGTTTTTTCAGTTAAAATCAAGTATCAAATAATATGACTTATACAAAGTAAATACGATAATACAACAGTCAAACCCATTCTGTCATTGATAGAATGGTCCTAGACTTTAATAGACAAATGTTATAATTGTTAAAATAAACAATAACATCCAAGGAAACAGGTAATCGTCTGCAATGACCTCCTCACTGTATTCTCTCTCTCTCTCTCTCTCTCTCTTCACTACACCCATTCTATCTGTTTGGCACCACCAGAAAACAACAGTCTCTGGAGAAAGGTACTGACAGAGCCAGATTAATGCAAGAACTCTTGGGGGATGCAACCTAGGGATTTTTAGAGACTACATGAAAAGCTATTTCATCTGTAAATGTTGAATCAAAGTGTAATTACATTAAATGATCTAATTTTAAAAAAAGTTAATATTTTGGGTATGTGTATGTAAAGGTTTCTTTTTGCAGTAGTATGTTTATCCACAAATATATATATAAATATACATATATACATATGTATGTACATATGTATAGTTGTGCATGTATAAATGTATGTATGTATAGTTGTATATATAGCTGTGGGCAAATGTACTACAACAAAAACAAACTTTTACTCCATTTTGAAAATATTACTGGAACCCCTCACAGTTCCTGCAGACAAGGGGTTTATGAAATCTAAATCTGGCACTAGGGTACTGCAGGAATAATTAGATATTTCCTTTTCCTTGCGGTAAACCAAACTATTGCACTTGTGAACTGTTTTAAATTGTTGAACTAAAGAGGAAAAAAAGGAAAATAGCTGATAAGATAGGAAAAAGAAGAAAATGATAACAATGAGGAGGAAGTAGGATATGAGATATAACCTGACTGTGATCAGTATAATTAAGATCATACCCAGTTACTATTTAATTTCAATCTGAGGAAACATATAGACAATCATCATCATCCTTTAACGTCCGTTTTCCATGCTGGCATGTGTTGGACAAAAGAAGTACTTATAATTTTCTTTCTTTACAATTACTCATCATCATCATCATTTAGCATCCGTTTTCCATGCTGGCATGTGTTAAACGATTTGACTGGAGACTGGCAAGCCGGAGACTCTAGTCTGTTTTGGCTTGGTTTCTACGACTGGATGCCCTTCCTAACACCTAACACCTTCCTAACTCCAGAAAGTGTACCAAGTGCCTTTAACATGTCACCAACACAGGTGTTTTCAATGTGTCACCAGCACGGGTATTTTTAATGTGTCACCAGCATGGGTGTTTTTTTAATGTGTTACCAACACAGGTTTTTTTTTTAACATGTCACCAGCATGGGTGTTTTTAACATGTCACTGGCATGGGTGTTTTTAACCTGTCACCAGCAGGGGTGTTTTTAACATGAAATAACTCTGAGACCAACACACTAACCTAGTGGTAAGTGTGTTCGTCTGACAATCAGATGGTCATAGCCAATGTTTCCTATCATTTTTTCACTGTGGATGTATGCATCTGTGTGAGTGACCATCATCCAAATTACATCAATTTAAAAAATCCAATTTCTTCCTGAAGGCAGTGAGCTGGCAGAATCATTAGCACATCAGACAAAATGCTTAGCAGCATTTCTTCTGGCTTTTTATGTTCTGAGTTCAAATCTCACTGAGGTCAACTTTGTCTTTCCTCTTTTTGGGGTTGTTAAAATAAAGTACCAACCAAGTATGGGGGTTAATGTAATTGACTTGTCTCCTCTCCTCAGAAATGGTTGGCCTTGAACTCTGCAATGCACTGCCATCATGTTCAGGGGAAGTGTTGTAATGTTGGTCTCTGAAAAGCTATGGAAACCAGGTGACTGATTTTATGAGTCCTAAGGCTTAAGAAGAAAAAAAATCATGTTGAAAGCTTTTTGTGCACATTTCTTTTCCTTTCCCAGTTGTAAAGTGTGTGTACACACACAAGTATGAACACTGGTCATGGGTTTGATTCCTGGACTGAGTGGCCCATTGTATCCTTGAGCAAGTCACTTCATTTCATGTTACATCAGTTCACTCAGCTGAAATCAATACCAATCTTGTGCTGGTGCTGCTGTCTTCTCCCCACCCCACTGGCTGACACATCTTGGATGTTCTGCAGCATCAAGAGTAGGAGGGCTGAGAGGATCCCTACAAAGGGCCCAGGAACAGGGGATGCAGCGAGTACATCTGCACCCCCTGGAATTTTCAGCTGGTGCAAGATAAAAATTTGCACCCCCTACATAATTCTATCAATTTCAGAAAATAGTGTCTAAAAATTTATCTGGACAAAATGCTTGAAGTTAGATTTCGTTTCAAAACAAAAATTAAGAACAAAAATAAATAAATAAATGAATAAAAGTGATGAAGTTGGCCTTAAAATTCCCAAGGGAATTCATGACCACTAACTTCTGAAGCAAAGTAGTGTCAAAATAAAAAGTATGTGACAACAGTAACAGCAACAACAAGAACAACAACATGACCAGCAACTACCGCTACTCTTCAATACATAGGCATTACTTGGATTTTTTCTTTCCCGTCTTCTCTCTTTGTTTGCAAAATATTCCCTATCTGTTTCTACCTTTCTTTCTCTCTACATATCGGCTTCCTTTCTCTCTTTACTATCCTTCATTTCTTCCTCTCTCTCTATTGCTGTTAATTATCTCCTGTCTATCTTTATTTCCTTCTTTCTCTACATTCTCTCTTTCTTTCTACCTACCTTTCTCCATTCTGTGGGTGTCTCTCCCTTCACCTTTTGGTGCCACATGACCATTCAATATTTCTATCATCTATCCTATTTTCTGCTTGACCATTGCCTAGGTAAGAGGTTTACTTTTTCCAACTGCATTCACTTCAGACCCTCGATTTACCTTTTCCCTTTTCATTCTATTTTTACTTTCCTTCTGTCTTTATTCCATTCTATCCCATCTATTTATCCTTTTCCTGAGTTCTTTAGGAAATAGTTCCATTTTAGCATTACTACTAACCATATCTTAAAGCCGTGGTAGGCCTGACGACTTTCATTTTTTATCTTGTCTTAATTCTGTAATATTTTCAAAAAGCCTCCTGCGTATATATAAAATAATACTTGTGTCATATGTTTATGCTTCCTTACGATACTGTCCTGCTTTTTCGTTATATATATATATATATATATATTGTTGTATTTCAACATGGTCACTATTTTTTTGGCCAAATAAACACGTGCACTATATATTCGTTCTTCACTCATTTAATTAGTTCTTATTCTGACTCATGTCCTTTGTCCGGAAATATTTTGTCACACAGCTGTGACCTCTTCAGCGACACTTTGCTTCCATTCCAGAGATACATCTTGAATTACACCAATATCTGATTCAACACATGATTTTACATCGAATTCTGCAACACAAATTTGTAAACAGATCTATCTATCTATACACACACACACATTTGTATTTGTGTGTCTGTCCTCCCCACCATCGCTTTATAACTGATATTGGTGTGTTTATGTCCCTGTAACTTTGGAAAAAGAGACCAATAGAATAAGTACGAAGCTTACAAAGAATAATTCCTGGGGTTGATTTGTTCGAATAAAAGGCAGTATTCCAGCATGGCCAAAGTCAAATAACTGAAACAGGTTAAAAAAAAAAAAATATATATATATATATATATATATAATCATCATCATTTAACATCTGTTTTCAATGCTGGCCTAGGTTGGACAGTTTGACAGGGGCCGACAAGCCAGGAGGCTACGTCCAGCTCCTGTCTGCTCGGCAGGGTTTTTTGTGCATGCCCTTCCAAATGCCAACCACTTTACACTGTGGACTGAGTGTTTTTACATGGCACACTCAGGGGCATGGTTTTTGTGGCTGGATGTCCTTCCTAATGCCACCATTTTACAGTGTGGACTGGGTGCTTTTATGTGACATCCTCATGGTGATAAAGTTGACATGGTTAATGCTATGGGAATGAGGGTTTTACGAAGTTCCGTGACTGGGAGCCTCACCCAACATGGGACTAAGGAAGGAGAGATGAGTATGCGGGAGAGATGATGGTTGAGGTGAAGGTTGCCATTGCGTATAGGGCGAGCGGAACTACAGGTGGAGAAAGGGAGGGGTGCTGGGGTGGAGCTAAACTAAGAAGGGGTGGGAGCTTGCACTTGTGTGAACACTAGGGTAGTTGTTGGTTTCAAGTTATACTCAGATAATAGCACATCTTGTGCATAATTTTTCTGTATGTTCCTTTGTCATCTTTGTCCATGTCTTGTATATGATTTTTTCGATTGCAACTTTGTGGTTCTTTCTCTGCAATGTTTTAATCTTTATTAAGTTTATGTATTCGTTTTGCAAGATTCTT